>JANKYF010000007.1:46493664-46509650 GCA_029829435.1 Erythroxylum hondense | reverse complement strand
ACATTTCATATGTTGTGGATTTTGACTTATTTACATTATGCATGACCTAGTATATTTGTTGGATTTCATATTGAGATTTTTATGGCATGTTGTCCCGGATTTTGGGATGTTCATTTCGAAAGATTATGTGTATGATTTTGAGTATAAATTGCATGTGCGAATCGATGTTGTGTGAATGTTGGGATCGGGTACGACAGTTCGGGTCGCCTTCATGGGCGCATCTCGAGGGGCCGCCTCGGGATTCAGGTTTCGGGGCTCGGGCCCAACAGTCGGTGAGCGTTTTCCACTAAAAGACCCTGGAGATTCGGAGACGTTTGGAGCTCGAAATCAGTATCGGAATCCGAGATGGAACCGAATCCAAGTATTCCACATTACCTTCATTTTTGATCCTTTCACGTGATCCTGGGGTACGTAATAAAGTCTCCTCTACATGCTAACATTGACACCTTGGGTTCTCGTCTATCCAAGAAACTTCAGTATCACCAACAAGGAAAGATGCGAAAGGCTTAAAGAAGTCCTTGTCTGAGACCTTAACTCTGTTTTACCCTTTTGCATGTCGTGTAATGGGTCACTCTCACATAGACTGCAATGATGAGGGGTATTGGGAAGTACCTATAACTTAACTTGAAATAGAATATTTTCCATAGCTGAAAATATGTTAGGCGTAATTACGTGATTTAGTTGCCGTAATTAGGTGATTCAATTGCCTCTATAGTTGCCTATTAATATGGGCTAACATATTGTCTTTTTATTCCTTCAAACTTATCATGGTATCAGAGCAATATACAACCCTATACCTAGCGTTTTTTCTGCCTCTAAGCATCAGTCTTCTGCTTACCCTGTCATGATACAATGACCAAAGACAAAAATAAGGAAAAACCCTAGCCTCAATTGATTCATGATACCTCGTCAATCTATTATCTGTTGTCATCGGAAGGTCCAGGTATGACTTACAAAATACACTCTTGTGGTTGATAATTATGATGTCTTGGCAAATGCAATTGTCACGGCTTTTGAAGCTGGGAAGAAGTTTGGGTTTATTAATGGAGAATATGCAAAACCTGATGATGATAAAAGTCCCGAAGGCAAGGCTTGGAAGGCCAATAACTCAACAATCTGTTCTTGGTTATTTAATGCTATTGAAAGTTCAATTCAACCTAGCGTAGCAAGTCACAAAATTGCTCGTGATATGCGGATGGATCTCCAACAACGATATGCATCCAATTGGGTCTTCTCAACACCGCATGTGGAATTGAATTGCACCAACCCTACTGGTACACCTCACTCCCTTACATCTCAATCTACTCCATAGCAATGGACTTCGCCTACCAGGCCGATGCAACGTCACTTGATGTAAGGGAAAGCGACGACTCTCTAGTTAATGAACCTCAGCCTAGTGAAGGTAATATCATCGACAAAGGGAGTGAAGAAGCATCTGAGATAGAGTTACTTGGGCGTGGTCATCGAGAGAACTATCCACCTACTCTTCTTAAGGATTATGTTTGTCACATGACATAGCTTCTCACACCCATTCTTGCTGTTGGATAAAGAACTAAAAAAGAAATCTGCAGAAGCAAAGATGGGAAAGCTTTAAAGAAATAGAACTGTTATTGCTCAAAAGCATCGTTAACACAAAGACTCAAGATTCCTATATATATAGGATTCAAATACACAACTGAATCCTATAAAAGCTCAACTGAAACATAAACATGGACTATGACTGAAACCTGACTTGCTACTAACTAGAGATCACGACAGACATTAATAACAAATTACCAACAAACTAGCTAGGACTTGGTCAAACACTAGGAGAGTGACGATACAACTTTGGAATCACATTTCAACACCCCCTTGATTCAAAGTTGGTCACACCAAGTTGAGTTCTGAAGAAGTCATGCTTTCCACTAGCAAGTGATTTGGTAAGAACATCAGCAACTTATTGTTCTGAACTGTAGAATTTCAGCGTCACTGCTCCTTTTGCAACCAAGTCTAGAATGAAGTAATGCTTGATTTCTATATGCTTTGTTCTCCCATAAAATGCTGGATTTTTGGTCATTCCTACTGCTGCTTTGTTATCATAGAAAATTTCAGTTGCTCCTTCTTGCTTCTGTTGAAGATCTTCAAGCAATCTCCTTAACCAAACTGTTTCAAATGTTGCTGAACTTGTAGTAACATATTCTGCCTCGGATGATGATAATGTTGTTGTGGCTTGCTTCTTTGAGCTCCACGACATTGCTCTAGAACCAAGTGAAAAAACACTATCAGAAGTGCTTTTACGATCATCCAAAGAACCTGCCTAATCACTGCCAGTGAAACCAATTAATTTAAACTTAGACACTTGGGTATACCATATTCCAAAATCAATTGTTCCTGCTACATAATGCAAGATTCTTTTTGTTGTTCCAAGATGGTTCTTTGAAGGATTTTGCATAAACCTTGAGACCATAGCAATAAAAAATGAAATATTTGATCTTGTATGAGTCAAAAAAATCAGTCCACCAACTAAACTTCTGAAAGTTCTTGCTTCAGCTGTTGCAATACCATCTTCAAGCTTCAATTTCTCATTCACATTCATTAGAGTGGCTGCCACCTTGCAATTCAACATGTTAAACCTCTCAATAAGATCAGTAGCGTATTTCTTTTGTGAAATAAAGATTCCTTCTTCACCTTGCGGAATTTCTAACTCAAGAAAGTAATGTAGCAATCCTAAATCAGTCATCTCAAACTTTCTCTTCATATGATCTTTAAAATTAGCTACAAGAGAGTGAGATGAACCCATATATATCATATCATCAACATAAAGGCACACCAAAAGCAAGTCATCTTTACCTTCCTTCTTTAAATAGAGAGTGGGCTCATTTGCACTCCTATTGAAGCCACTCTCACGAAAATAAGAGTCAATCTTATTATACCATGCCCTTGGAGCCTGCTTCAATCCGTAAAGAGCATTTTTTAATTTGTATACTTTCTCTTCCTTTCCACTAACCACAAATCCTTCCGGTTGATGAACGAAAACAACCTCTAGTTCTCCATTTGAGAAGGCAGACTTGATATCAAATTGATAAACATCCCACTTCAATTAAGCAACTAATGATACAAACGTTCTTACTATTTTGAAATGAGCGACGGGAGAAAAGGCATCGTCGTAATCTACACCTTGCTGCTATGAATACCCTTTTATCACCAATCTAGCCTTGTGCTTTGAATGCTACCATCAACATGATATTTTGTCTTGAATATCCATTTCAATCTAATAGCATTCATCCCCTCAGGTAAGTTCACTAATTCCCATGTATAATTTTTTTGGATAGCCAAAATCTCCTCTTTCCTTGCAGTACACCATTCCATTTTGCTTATCGCTTCATCAAAATCATCGAAACATTTTTGATCTGAATCAAATAAAGAAAAATTGCACGTTGCATAAATCTCACTCAAATATTTGAACTTCCTTGGTGGAGATCCATCCGATGAAGAAGGAATGCTACTGTTTGGGGCAATAAGACAATCTCCACTACTTGGAGTTGAGGATGGGGTGGTTGAATTTAAAGTAGAACCTCTACTTCCATTGCTCGGAGTCAAAGGTGTTGAAGGCAATGATGACATTGAATCTACTACCTTATTTTCTAACACTATCTGCACTTTTGAAACAACAGTACTTCCATCCCATTTCCAACTTGCATCTTCATCAAAAATCACATCTCTACTAACAATCACTTTGCCATTAATGGGATTAAATAACCTATATACTTTGGAATGTTGACAGTAGCCAATAAAGACATACTTTTCAGATTTCTCATCAAGCTTACTACGCACTTGAGAATTAATCAAAGCATAGGCAATACTACCAAAAACACGCAAGTGGCTCACCTGAGGCTTCATTCCATTCCAAGCTTCAAACGGAGTCTGATTCAATACAACCTTTGTAGGAGAAAAGTTCAGCAAATAAACTACTGTTGCAGCTGCTTCAGCCCATAACTAGTTTGGAAGGCCCTTTCCTTTAAGTAAACTCCTTGCCATCTCCACAACTGTTCGATTCTTCCGTTCAACGACACCATTTTGCTTCAGAGTGTGAGAAGCAGTGAATTGCCTGTAAATGTCGTTTTCCACACAAAATGTAATAAATTCTTTAGATAGAAACTCACGACCTCTACCTGTACGAAGTGTTACTATGCTGCTGCCACTTTGCTTCTCCACTATAGCCTTAAACTTCTTAATACTTTCTGTTGCTTCTGATTTGTATTTTAAAAAATACACCCAACTCTTGCGACTGAAATCATCCGTAAACAGAAGAAAGAATCGACTTCCACCAATTGATTTAGTTCTCATAGGTCCACACAAGTTAGTATGAACTAATTCAAGACAATAAGATGCTCTCCATGCTTTTCCACCAGGAAATGATTGCCTACACTACTTCCCATAAATACACCCTTCACACATACTAAACTAATCAATTTTAGGTAGCCCAAATACCATGTTTTTTTGACCCAACACCTTCAGGCCATTGAAATTCAAATGCCCATACCGTAAATGCCACAGTCTAGACTCATTCATCACACTAGTAACAAAAACATGGTTGTTTACACACTAAACCTCAAGAGGAAACATTTTGTTCTCAGTCATTTGTACATTGACAATATCCTAACCAGATTTTTTTATCTCTAACAAGACATGCACCATCATCAAACAAAATTGAATAACCACTAGCCATGAGTTGCCCATCACTTAACAGATTATGTGCCAAACTAGGAACATAGTAAACATTATGAACGTGCTTCACATTACCGTGGCTTGTTGCGACTGCAACTGTACCCTTTCCTTCAATTTGAATTCGGTTGTTATCCCCAAGTGTAAGTTGCATCTTTAGGGACTCATCAAGATCCATAAATAGTGATCTCATGCCGGACATGTGATTTGAACATCCACTGTCCAAAAACCAAAAACCAAAAACCATTTGACATATTAGTAGCATGAGAAAAAACCATGAACAACTTACATTCCTCATCATTTTCTTCTACTTCATTCTCTTTTGCAAAAGTTGCTTGATTTTCTTTGCTCGAGCAATTTGATGCAATATGCCCAAATTGATGGCAATTGTAACACTGAACTCCTGGCTACCTTGACCTTTTCCACGACCTCTACCATAAAAACCACTTCTGCCATGTCCTCTTACTGCTGATTGTTCAGATTTGTTCCTTAAAGTTGAACTATCCCCTGTCACCTGAAATGCCTTATCTTCATTCTTTCCAAGTTATCTGTTTAGCCTTACTTCATGTGCTTTCAAAGAACCCATTAGCTTATTAAATGAAAAAATAGATAAATCCTTAAACTCCTCAATTGCAACCACCACATGATCAAATTTTAGAGTTAAACTCCTTAAAACTTTTGCATCAACAATTTGATCAGTAATTTGCTTACCGTACGACTTCATTTGGCTAACAATTATGGTTGCTCTAGATAAATAATCTTGCATAGTTTCATTGTTTTTCATTGCTAACATTTCAAAGTCATGACGAAGAGTTTGAAGTTTCACCGTGATTTCCTTTGATGAGCCTTGATACTCATTCTTCAAAATCATCCATGCTTCTTGTAAAGTAGTTGCTGCTATAATTCTGGAGAAAACAGTTTCATAGATAGCCTGTTGAATAAAAAATATTGCCTTGGAGTTCTTCTTTTTGTTGTCCTTTAACCTTGCCTCTTCTTCTGGATCCCGATACCCATTTTCTACCAAGTCCCATAAGTCTTGAGACTTAAATAGATTTTTCATTTTGATGCTCCAGAATTCATAACTGTCACCTTTGAAATAGGGGTCAAAGGTTTCTATGCCCAGATATGTCATTCCTGGCTCTTATACCACAGAATGTTGGATATAAAACTAAAACAGAAATCTACAGAAGCAAAGATGGGAAAGCTTTGAAGAAACAGAACTGTTATTGCTCAAAAGTACCGTTAACACAAAGACTTAAGATTCCTATATATAGGATCCAAATACACAACTAACTCCTATAAAAGCTCAACTGAAACATAAATATGGACCATGGCTAAAACCTGACTGGCTACTAACTAGAGATCACGACAAACATTAATAACAAATTACCAATAAACTAGCTAGGACTTGGTCAAACACGAGGAGAGTGACACTACAATTTTGGAATCACATTTCAACACTTGTTTCATTTCACCCATTGATTGTCTCAGGTACACAGTACCCTATTGCCAATTTTGTAACTTATGATAAATTTAATGCTTCCAATAAAAATTTTATTACTGCTATATTTGTGAGATTGAGCCATGAAATTTTTAGGAGGCTATAAAAGATCCCTGCTGGCAGGACACCGTGAGAAAGGAGAGATGTGCCCTAGCAGAATCACACTTGAAATATAACTGATCTTCCCCCAAGGAAAGAATCCCGTTGGCTGCAAAAGAGTTTATAAAATTAAATACAACTTTGATGGGTCTATTGAACCTCATAAGGCTTGATTGGGTATACTTGGAAATTATCAAGTGGAAGGTATTGATTATAACGAGACATTTGTTCCGATTGCTAAATTGGTTAGCTTTTGTACTTTTCTTATAGTTGTTGTTGCTAAACATTGAGAAATTCACTAAATGGATGTTAACATCAATTTTCTTCATGGAGACCTTCATAAGGAGGTATATATTAAACTTCCACCTGGTTTTTCTTATTTTTAGCTTGGAAAAGTCTATCAGTTTCCCAAATCTTTGTATGAGTTGCATCAATCACCACGTAATTGGTTCGCAAAACTTGTTTCCACTTTGCGACATTATGGCTTTGTTTAGTGCCATGCTGATTAGACCCTATTCACCTACCGGAAGGTGATGTTTTCTTACCTGTTCTGGTGTATATTGATGACTTGCTCTTAGCTGGTAATAATTTCATTTCTTGCTCCAATTTTAAAAGATATTTAAATTCTTGCTTTCAAATTAAAGATCTTAGTCCTCTTAAATATTTCTTGGGCGTTGAGTTTGCTCGCTCTCTCGAAGGCTTGTTCTATTGTTCATATGTCAGTGTAAATACACCCTAGATATTCTGAAAGAGATGGGATTACTTGCAGCTAAACTAGTCGGCACTCCCATGCCATAAAATCATGGCTTAGCTCTAGCTTCTAGAACTTTGTTTTCTGATTTGGTTCGCAATCGATGCATAGTTGGACGTTTGATCTATTTGACTATTACACGTCCTGATATTGCACACTCTGTTCACATTCTATCACAATTAATGCAATCTCCTCGCCAAGAGCATTATGAGGGGGCCACTAGTGTTCGTTGTTATCTCAAAAATCATCCCAGACGGCATTTTTCTCTACGCTGATAGTGATCTCTAATTATATGGTTATTGTGATCTTGATTGGGTTGCATGCCCACTTACGTGACGATTTATAAGTGGAAATTTGATTATGTTGGGGTCATCTCCTATTTCATGGAAGACCAAGAAACAAGCCACTATGTCTTATTCTTCAGGATAAGCTGAATATCATTCTATGGCTTTTACATGCACAAAGTTTAAGTGGCTAAGGCTTTTTTGGCCAATCTTGGTGTGTTCCATCATCAACCGATGTGTTGGTTCTGTCATAACCAAGTTGCCCTTCACATTGTAGCTAACCTTGTCTTCCATGAACGCACTAAATATATTGACATTGATTGCCACTATGTTAGAGAACAGCTGCAAGCATGCCATATTGTTATTGCTCATCTGCGAACCCAGTTCCAACTTGTGGACATTTTCACTAAAGCGTTGGGCATCAGTTTCTCTTGTACAAGTTGGGCAATTGTGATCCTCATGAACCAAATTGAGGGAGAGTATTGTAAATATTACTTGTAACATAGCTGTAATTATGTCAAATGATAGGTTTGAAGTAATAAAAAGACTTGCTAGGCAACTAGAGAGGCAATTGAATCACCTAATTACAACAAAATCACGTAATTACGTTTGACATATTTACAGCCAGGAAAATATTATATTTACAGGTAAGTTACAGGTAATGTTCCCAATAAGGGGGTTTCTTTTGTAGAAGCTAAGGCCTGAGGCACCATTCTATATATCCTTCGAAACCCGTACTACAATCATTTCAACGACTTGTTTCATTTTAATGTCACAGATCCTATCGACTTGGTTGCTTATGTCCAAGTCACTTAGTTCGACTGTGGTGGAATGGTAGTCAGGGCTGGCATATCACACAAGATTGCCAATGCCATGTCACGAATTGTATTCCTCAGGAGCTGGGTTGTTGTTGCTCTTGAGGATCATAATACAAAAGTTCCTCGTTTTCATGCAACCAAGTACTTTTCACCTGTTATGCATCAAACTTTGACACTTGCTTCGAGATGTTGAAAGACGAACATGGCATCGTCTCCAAGAGGTTTTTGTTTAATGCATCTGGTATTGCAACTATTAGAGAAAGATACAATAGCACGAGACATCAAAAGCCAACACAAATCGAGAGCATAACAACATTTATGTCCAGCAGGCTTGTGAAATCAACACGACTAATAGCTGATTCTAATATAGGTGAACCTCCTTTGTCAGATAATCATATGGGAAATTTCATTTACGATCCAGTGGTAGCAGTGGTTGATAAAAATTCAGATGATAGACTTCACGTTGTTATTAATCAAATGAGAGAAACCATTAAGAAAATGGAAGCAGAACATGAGCTGGAAAAGCTCCAAGACGGAGAAGATCATCTTCAAATGATGATGGAGAGAGCTGAGGCACAAGGTAGTGGGCAAGTAGTTCCAATTAGCTTCTCCAGTTGTTGCCAGGTTCTAATTTATGAATGCGACTTTGGATGGGGTAAGCCTTTGAAAGTTCCGAAGGATATAGTTTCACAAAAATCTTGTTCTGTCTCAATTGCTTTGAACTGTTTCTGTTGGTTGCTTAATACAAAATAACCGTGTCAACAACATCAAATTTTTCAAAAAAATGCAAATAAAAAAATTAAACAAGCAATGAACAAATCGACAGCCAAGATTTGATAATATAGTTTAGCACATCTTGTTTACATCTATAGGTCCCTTACTTAGCTTAATCAACTCTCACAAAGTACAATAATTTTACCCAAGGCTTTACAGAGCCAACACCTCTCAATTTTTGACTATCTACTCGTACTCACACCCTGTAAAAGTATTTCACTCCCAATAACATACCAACTCGTGCTAACTTGTACAGAGGATTTTGCAAAATTGAATAAATACGAAAATATAATCTCAAGTTATTAACACAATAGTAACACAAACAAAAGAAACACTTGAGATAAAACACTCCCCTAAATATGCAGCTTCATCAACCAAAAGTGTGAGAAGTTGTAGAATAATATCTCCTGTAAACCTTTGAGAAGAATCATTTATCACTCCATACAAAGAAGCATTAAGAAGACATCAATCGAATAATCATTTCATCACCGAAACTTCACAAAAATATAGCTGCACCCTCACACACATAATTTTTCTGGTTTAAAAATAATAATTTAGCTGGCCAAAAATTCACACACATAATTGAGAAAATGCAGTTGCCTAAGATAGATAAGATCATTGAAAAATCCAGCCACCAAAGATAACTCCAATCACTGAATAGCTTGCTACCAAAAAATTTTCACATTATTTTTATTAAGATATGGTGATTTTATCTTAAGGAAATCTTATCTTCACTAGGATTTTATCCTTCATGCAATCTTATCTTTAAGAATCTCACATAAGGTAGATTACTTATCATAATGATATTCCAGGTATATCCAACTATGTGCCTGTTTGGATGGGCTTATGTCAGTAGAACTTTTATCAGTAGAGCTTTTGTCAGTAAAGATTTTCTAAAAAGAGCTTTTCTGAGAAGCCAGTTAATTGTTTGGCTGTCAACTAAAAAAACAGCTTTTTAAAAAGAGCTTCATACAGTAGACTGTTTGGTAACATAAAAATAAAAAGCACTTTTATTAATTTTATCTATATTTTATTTTATAATAAATTATATACATATAGAAATAGAATCTATGATAAGACAATCAATGTTGAAAGTTTTACACATTCTAATCAATATATAAACCAATATATCAACATATGCTCAGTTTCAGAAAACTCAGAATACAAGAAAAATTTTAAGCTTACCTCAAACAACAAGTAGTGCCTCTCCTTTTCTCTTTTTACTTTCAGTGTTGATATTTGCGCTCCAAGAACATGTTTAATATCCTGCACAATATGAATACACAATATTATTACATAAAATTTATTAATAAAAATATTAAACATTATTAGCATAATGGACATCGTCTGCGTTGTTATAACGTAGACCATCCTCTGCGTTAATGCAGACCTTTCGTCTGCGTACAACGCAGAGGTTTCTGTGTTTAACGCAGAGTCGTCTACATTAACAAGCAGACCAGAGGTTTCTGCGTTTAATGCAGATTCGTCTGCGTTATACGCAGACCTCTACCTTGTCTGCGTATATCGCAAATGAGTCTGCGTTATTAACGCAGACGTCTATGCCTGCGTTGTTAACGCAGAAGTTCGTCTGCGTGAACAACACAGGCGTACGTCTGCGTTTCTTCTGCGTATTAAACGCATACCCAAAGATGAAGGTAAGCAAAAGAAAAAACTTGTGTATTTTGTGTTGTCAAAGAGAAGATGAGATTCGTGAGTATGGAGTGAGTAGAAGAAACCCAAAGATGAAAGAGACGTCTCAAATTTTGTTATATACGTATGTGACGCTATTTTGTCTACCCGAAGAAGCTGAAATTTGGAGTTTTTCTGAAAAGCTCCAAATTTTAGCTTCTATAAAAGCTGTATTTTGGCTTTTAAAAAAGCTATTTGTACTTTAAAAGTACTTTTGAAATTTTCAACCAAACACTCATTTTTTCGTTAAAATAGCTTTTACGGTAGAAAAAAGTGCTTTTGAGGCTTCCAAAAGCTGAAACAAACAGGTGCTATGTCCAATTGAAAATAATTCCCAAAATTAATTGATAAAATATCATGACATATAACTTAACAATTTCCCCCTTTTTCGCATTATTTATCACATATAAGAATTCCCCCTTAATAAGATAACAAGGCACTCCCCCTAATCGAACATAAAGTTCCAACTAACATCAAGTTCACATAAACAATTGTCAAGTTCACATAAGCTAAAAATACCCAGAAAATATCCAAAGAAACAATAATCCCAAATAAACAATAAGCCACCAATCATCCAATTTTCTCCCCCTTAGGACAAAAGATGTCAAAAAGCAAGACTATCCATCACAAGAAGTTAAGTGGTACTGCTGTCGCCTGCAACTAAAATAAAAAAGAAACCAACTTTCGTCAATACAAATTAATGTAATAGTGGAAAGTAGGTATCGTTCTCACAAGGAATTTTAACAGTAAAGAGTTTACGAGTTCAAAACTAAAACAATGTAAAAAGGGGAAGGGGGTTGGCTTTAATTCACGACAATTTAGAAAAGAATGACAAAATTAAAAATAAACTAAAGTAACTGGATCTGAAAATTTAATAGACAATCCTTAGTTTCGAGTCACCGATGTTATCATACTAAAATGGATCCTTGATATAAAATTCAGTTCGCCAATAAACATTCAATGAGTGATATTTTCTCTTAAGTGTAAATGATTATAAACATATATTCTAAGCCTTCTTATTAATCAACAACTTAGATATGATCGTAAGTTCAATTGAGTAATAGCTTTAAAAACTAAGAAACCAATGAATATGACAACAGATGTACGACATGCATTTAATCAAGATGAGTTTCTCCTTAGAATTCCTAACTCTAATGTAACGATGGTAATCCTAATTGCCACTTGTGATTAGCAAAACTAAATGTTATATTTTACTAATTTAGCCGTTAAACGAATCAATTCCTATTTACGCACCTAGAATTTAGCCAATTTAATTATAAAAAGTAATTTAGAAGATACTCAATTTTCATCAACAAAACTAACTTTATTGGAACATCTCACACATAATAGATGATAAATTGGTTTTCCTCATCAAATAAAAGCGATTTAGCTACTCATAACGAAAGTGAAAATCAAAGAAATAACAAAACACAAAGTCTCCATCCTTGTTCTTTTCTAAGAAAATCCAAAAATCCTTAGAAAAATACTGCAAAAATATAAATTACTCTAATGGAAAAATTTGCAGAAAGTGTAAAAACTATCCTAAGTTGGCTTACGTAAAGAACAGAAGAAAATTCTACAAAGAAAACGAAAACTATCCTAATGAAAAAGCTGCAGAAAAATGTAAAACTATCCTAAAACCAAAAGCTGCATTAACAGTAAAATTATCCTCTTTTATGCTTTTCGATCCCTTCTCTGTCTCCTTTTTCGTGATCTTCAGCAAATAATCTATCCCCCATATTCAAGCTACAGATCCTCATTTGTAAGGTAGCAGATTATGAAAATCTTAGGTGAATCAAATCTGAATTTAAAAACAGATTCTTCAAATATTCTTCATCCTTGCACATGCCCACGCTTAGTCACTTAATTTTCTACCAGTCTTGGGAATTTGAATTATTTTAACTTTCCTTGCATCTTTTTGATTCAATTTAATCTTTAAAGTGTTGAGAATCATCTGAGAACAATTAAGAAACAAATCCATTAATTTTGAACAATAATTTCAACACATTAAAGGATTTATATACAAAATTAGCACAAAAATGACAACTTGAGTTGACAAAGGGCATCCAAACTCGCTTGAAAGATGCCTCAATTTGATCAATTTCAACAAATAAAGCGACATTTGGATTTACAGTTGACGCAGTAGATTATTCAAATGGCCCAGAAGATGACTATGGCAAGTCGATCACCCGACCTTCCTTTTGGCATTCAAAATACGAGGTGAGATGTTCAGCAAAGACATAAGCTCAAGAACATTGGAATCCGTTTGAGGAACATTATGGGCATATAGAAACTGAGTAATAAGACACGAAAAATATAGCAAAGATTGCTATTTGCTACCAACTACAATCACAACTTCAATAATAATTCTCCCCAAATTAAAATTTGTTCGGGTGCTGAAGATATAAACCACAGCTTGAGTAGGATAAACTTTGACAATTTGATTACTCGGTAGCCAATTTGCTAATATCAGCTTATAAAACACAAAATATTTCTGCTACACCTCAAATGCACGAAGTATAGCGGAAGATGGCCAAATAGTCAATTTACCACCCATTAAAATAGTAGCTAACATATTTGTGTCACAATCCAATCATCCTCATATACTCGATCACCAATCAAATTATCAAACTCCAGAAATGTTTTCAATCAATTTAGATCAAATCTAATAACAGTACCTCTCACATACACCATATGATAACACAATGCAGACTCATCCAAAACACTCTGATCAAGATTGCAGTAAAATTCTCTAACAAGTTCATAATTATAGTGTTTTGGCAATAATGCAGCAATCAACAGATTTCTCTCAATTAACATAACATCTAAACAAAATTGTTGATATTCAACCAAATTAATAGGATGGTCAAGAAAAAACCCAATATTTGGAGTCCTACTTCTGTTATGCTGTGGAAGAATAAAATTTGTAAGACAGAGCATCATCTACTGAAATTTGGATAGGTATCTATTGGTGAGGCGGTCGGACTGATTTCTGAGCAATGTGTTTGTACAATCGTTAGGAAGTAGTAGGAGTACCTTTCAGTGGTGAAATAACTAGAGATGAAGAAGCTCGGTTAAAGCATCTTCTGAATTAGAGGAAGATTCCTCTATCATATGAGACAACACTCGTCTAACATCATCATAAATAATGGGTTGTTCCCAAATAGAGGAAGGCTCAGGAATAGCTATAGGTACAACCAAGGAGGAGCCAATACCTTTTGTCAACCTCATATGAGGTCGATTTTGTTAGAGACTGCTGGAACACTGAGGAGGATTGGCGGTCACTAATAGGGATGCCATTAAGGATTGCTCCAAGGGAGGAGAGGAGGCTTGCTATTTTGATTTGCCCATTAAAGCTACAAAAAGAAAGATTACAAATGGAGATGAAGGAGAGATGCATCAGTGGAGAGTGATAATTGTGAGAGAGAGAGCCAAGAGAGAACAAGTAGTAAAGAGAGAGACCAAATACTCGAAAATAAAACAGACAACCAAGTCAATGGAGTCAAAATTTCAAAATAATAAAAAGGAGGGAAGGGGATGTGTGGCGGCAACACAAAAACTAAAAACAAAAATTAGGGATTTTTGTCCCTTTCTAATTTTTAAATAATAATAAGCTATATAGAAATAAATAAAAAATGTAAAGCACATAATTCTAGAGACCCTCAAAGAAATTCAATCCTGATCAAATCAAGAGGTTTTGTAAAAATGTCAACCAGCTATTTTTCAGTTGTTATATATGAAAGAACTACAATTTTGGTCTCCACAAGCTCTCGAATAAAAAGATACTTCAAATAGATGTGTTTGGTTTTCGAATATTGAATTGAATTTTTTGAGATATCTATGATACTCTTACTATCACACATAATCATCAACACATATTAATCAACTCCATAGTCTTCGAACATTGGCTTCATCTACAAAAATTTAGAACAACAACAACTGGCTATAATGTATTCCACTTCTGCTGTTGACAAGGAGATGAAGTTTTGTTTTTTACTATACTATGAAAGAAACAACCCCTGATGTACGTTTTTGGTTGTCTAAATTTTTAGCCTAATTTGCATCATTATAACTAGCTGGATGAGAAGTAAAATCACATGAGTACCATAACCCAAACTCAGAAGTACCACTGATATACCTGATAATCCTCTTTACTGCTATCAAGTGTGACTTTTTAGGGTTAGATTGAAACTTAGCACATAGTCCAACAGTATCACAAATATCTGGTCTACTCGTGGTTAAATAAAGTAAGCTCCTAATAATGCTTCTATAAAAACTTACATCGACAAATTTTTCATTATCATCTTTATTCAACTTTGTTGACACACTCATAGGTGTTCTAGCATGATGTGCATTCTCAAGGACAAATTTCTTTCCATATTTGATTTGTGATATAAAGATGTCATCTTTCACTTACTTAATTTGTAATCCCTAAAATAAATTTAATTCACCTACCAAGCTCATCTCAAACTTATATGCCATTAACTTTATAAAGTCTTCCACCATCTTCGAATGAGGGGAGCCAAACATAATATCATCAACATATATTTTTGTGATCATTAAATTTGATATGAATTTTTCAAAGAAATAAAGTCTTGTCTACATTACTTGTTTCATTTCCCTGGTTGAGTAGATGTTGAGTGAGTCTTTCATTCCAAGCCTTTAGTGCTTGCTTGAGACCGTAAGGAGTCTTTTTAAGCTTGAATACGTGGCCAACATGTATTGAATCAATGAAAACCTTTGGATGTTTGACATATACTTCTTCTTGTAGAAACCCATTCAAGAATGCACTCTTTTCATCCATTTGGTAAAGTTTGAATCCTTTCATACATGTTATAGATAAAAGAAGTCTAATTTGACTCAAGTTTTACCACTGGAGCAAAATTTTCTTCAAAATCAATGCCTTTAATTGATTATCCTTTAGCAACTAATGTAGCATCCCATTACCTATAGGAAGGTTAGAATAGTAAATATGAGTGAACAATGAGAGTTTAGAAATGCAATTATATGCTCATGCATAATGTGTCATACACATACACGTGAATAGTGAAAATTTTGCACATGAACATAATTGTACATGCAGTCATTGACATTCCGGGTATAATTGGTAAATAAATGTGATTGTCACTGAGAATTGTGATTTGTTTGTATTGAAAATTGTTGTTTTATGTGTTGAAAATTGTCTTGGAGGGTGTATTTGTTGTTTTAGAATTTTTGGAGAATTTTAGGAAAAAATTTCTGAAAATTTGGGGTAATTTCTGGACCAGGAAAAATGTCAAGTGGCAAGACAATTGTTAAATGGTAGTAGAATTTACTGTCTAATGGTAATAGAAAATTTGATAAATGATTTTAGACATTATTGACAA
>JANKYF010000007.1:46475767-46486518 GCA_029829435.1 Erythroxylum hondense | reverse complement strand
CTTCTTTTCATTTATCTTTAATTCTCCAATTAAATAATTCATAATCATAAATCATGATTGACGTCTAGCAACATGTTATGATTACTCAAATATCAAAAATGTCAAAATGATTGACTTAATCTGTCCATGCATGGCTATAATGTATAATTTAATCCTTTCGTCATCCAATATTCTAATTGGACAGAATATGGATATAGTGTCTACTCTTATCATCCAAGTATGTTCGTCCTTACTAATTAGTAATTGATTTATAATTAAAATTTGAAAACTCCTTTTAAAATATCAATTCACTCTGGCCAGAGAATTCTATAAATCATTACCAATCAAGAACAATAGAATATTATCTCTAATTACTTTAGAGTGACGAATCCTTTATCAACTTACTTAATTATCTACACATGGTTCATACTGTATCAAATTATGACCGACAAAATTATCCTAGGACAATTCATAAGTAGCATCAAAACACAATAATTCACATACTAGATATCTTAATAATCTCAAGTCTGAGGATTAATTATACAACCGTCATTATGAGATAGTCCATAGACACATAAGTAATATTCCATTCAGAATTTTCATAATCGGGTCAGTTCAGTGACTTATTCTCTAATAATCACCCATACATTAGTTTAAGTATCTCCATACTTTAATTAATGAGATCAATTACTTTTTTTTATAAGAAAGAAACATAATGTGTGCTAATTTTATCGTTTCAACAATATCCAGTCTTTATGTATCTACAACAAGGAACATTTATGAATAATACATAAATGTATATTGAATCTCATAATTATGATCTCATCATAATTTCAATTACACAGTAATTATTCCAAGGATTTTATCTTTACGAATAATAATTAAATAATTAACAAATTCATTAAGATAAAGAATGCCTTCAATAAATTAATAATATTGTCATACAAATGTTTACAACCAAAATAAATTGGCTGCAAGGGCATAAACTAACAGGATGTACAATAATGAACTTGAAATTATTGCTTAGTGATATAAGGATATAGTTAACCATTTCCAACATAGGATTAGTCCAATTGACAATTTTCAAAAATGAGAAGGTTGAGAAGACGACCCGAGGCAATATATTCAAATGCAAATTTTTTTTCTGATTGATGCAAATGAACTAAGATCCAAGTGTATGACGTCAACCTTAGCATTTGGAATTTTCTCAAGTATTTTTTCCTCCAATTTGTTTGTTTTCAGCAGCATTAACATTCCTCACTGCCCTAAATAACTGCATTTGCACCTCATAAAGCAAGAAAACACACTTTCCTTACCATCCCTTGTGTTGTTCTTGCGGTCATGAGATTTAGCACCCTTTGATAATTGTTTCTAAGTTACTGATTCCGACACTCCACTGGATACAGCATGTAAAATCACCTATGGTTCGAAGTTGTACATTACTTGAATATGGTATCATTAACATGTTTTCCATTGGAATCTAGTACCTCCATTTACAAGAGAATAAAAGGGAAACATGTTCTTTCATAAATGTTGTTTTTAGAAATTAAAATTTTCATTAAATATAGCAAAATTACATAATAAGGAGTGTTGTTCATGTGTAGGAGAGCAACGTACAAGCAGAACCCAAAAGTAAACAAACACGACATCGTACTACCACAAACTAATGTTAGTCAATTAGGGTAAAACTAACTTCTTCTTTCTTGAATCTTCAAGCCTTTACCTAATTAGGTCTGGTGATTGCGAAGCAAATGTCGAAGCTCTGGCTACTTTAGTTGGTCCTAATGCTCTGATTTCGGTGACTCCAAAGAGCAGGCCCTTGTCCTTTTGATACACTACCAACTATTCTTCTCAGGTAACAACTTTCCTTCTGTCATCTATTAACGATTAGAGCTTTTTATGAAACTCTAATCATTTTCTTCTTTTCTGGAGGTGAGATAGATCTCTCTGAGGGCTTAACTCTTCGGCAACAGTCTAAAGATGGAGAACACCAATTAGAATAGTTTTGATTTATGTTTCCATACTCTTCGTGACTCCTTCTAACAATCTCTTCGAACGAGTCTGAGATGCTAACCTGAAAACAATCTGAAATCAATTGTCTTGATGGTTACCATATAGGTTTACAAGGCCATCATCTACCTCGAAAGGAAGAGGACCCATCCATAATCATGTACACCATTTAAATTTCTATCTTGCTCTTCCTTTCCTTTCCTTAAGAAGAAGTGAACATGTTTGAGAATTTGCTTCATTTTCAGAGGTGGGAGGGAGCTCTCTAAGGTCTTTTCTCTTCATTGATAGTCCAAGGATGGAGAAAATGATTTAGGTCAGTAATAATTCTGCTTTGTTCACTTCTCGATTCCTACTTCTAGCAATCTCTTTAGTTAACTCTGATATGACTAATTTGAAAACAATTTTCTTGATTAATTCCCTAGGGGTTTACAGGGACATAAACATTTACCCCGAAAGGAAGAGGACCCAAGCCTAAACAAGTATGCTTTCTTACTCTTCTTTTCCTTTCCTTGAGAAGAACTTCATATGTATAACCACAGTATGATTAAAAGTTCAGTAATAGTGAATAGAGGGATTGTTCTCCTGGTTGTGTTCCACCCTTAGTTTTTGCATAGTGGATTGAGTAGCAGTATGCTGGGATAAATTGTGTTCTGTGATTGAACTTAGTTTTTGCATAGATGATTGAGTAGTTAATTAGGGTTGGGATAGCCAATTCTATATTATCTATACATAAGCCAATCCCCTACTGCAGAAGAGGTTTAATTGATTAATAATCAGTTGCTCCCTTATGCTTACAATAGTGAGATCTAAGAGAGAGGACATTGAAGGAGAATGGTCTTTGAATCTTCTGCTATTCCTCTCCTTCCAAATCACTTGGACATATGTAGCCACCGAAAGTAGCATTATAGCCTAGTCATATTTTGAAATGTTCAATTTAGGAATCTCTTATATAATATTAGTGGGTCTGCCATAGAAGAAGTTAGGGAACATAAGGTAGATATTTTTGGCCATATTCCTCTAGAGAAGCCACATTCAAAGAAGAGGTGGTCTTTGGATTCATCAACTAGATTGCATAGGATACAACGCTTAGAGGAAGTTAGGAATTCCAGTCTATCCATAGTGCTCAGTCTGTCCCACATTGCTAGCCAAAGCAGAAAACTTGCATTTGGTCTAAGGGCCTTATTCCATACATAACATCCCACCTTGCTCTATTTTTTGGCCTTCACCTCAACATTCTGACTTCCTTAATAGTAATCCCCGAAATTGGAATTCCCTTCCATAAGTAATTATTTCTCTCCCCATGGCTTCTGAACTAAGGAATGTGTAGGAGGGTAATCTCATCCGAGTATAGGGTCCAGTTTCCATTCCTTATTATTAATTAAAGTTTAGCATCCTTAGGGAATCTATTTAAAATGAAAATAGCCATATGGTTTAGTGTTAAAGGACTATTTCCTAACCAGTTATCATACCATAAGAAAATCTATCTCCAACCCCAATATGGCAAGTCATGTGCTGATAGATCTCCTCTCTCATTCTTATAATTTTGTTTAGAAACTAGGTATAGCTGACCCTAGTTTTTAAAACCCACAAACTCCTACCATTTAATATATACGAATGAATCCATTTGGTCAACAATGATTCTTTATCACAAAGGATTCTCCAGATCCTCTTTGTCATAAGGATTCTGTTTTTAGTAGAGATTGACTCTAGCCCTAGCCCACCTTCTTCTTTTGATTGACATATTGTCTTCCAACTCACTTTGGCTATTCCTTTCTCTCCATTCTTTTTCCCCCATAAAAATTATTACATCAATTTCTCTATTGTTTTAATTAGCCCTTTTGAAAGGAAGAGGTGTGAACACCAATAAGTGTTCATAGACATGATAACTAATTTCAGTAACTGTATTTTCCCTCTATAGGAAAGTGCTTTATTAGACCAAGTCCCCAATTTTTTCTTAATCTTTTCTAACAAAGGAAGACATTCACAAGATCTAAGCCTCTTAAAAGAGATATGTATCCCCAAGTATTGTGGAAGAGGGGTTTTAGCTTCCATACCCATAGATTGAGCAAAAACATTTGAGAGGTGACAAGCACTCTTTGAGAGAATGATAAAGCTCTTCTGAAGATGAACACATAGACCCAGCATCTCCCTAAATTGATTTAGCAATTTCATCAATTTCATCAGGAGACAAACCGATTGGACATTTGCCTTACTTAAGAGAATACGATCATCTAGAAAACATAAACTGGGTAGAGAAATTGCCTTACATTTACAGTGATATCTGAATTTAGGATCAACATAAATGTTGTGTTTTAGGAGTTAAGTAAAGACTTCCATACAGATTAGGAATAGGTAGTGGGAAAGGGGATCCCCTTGCTTAAGACCTTTTTTTCCCTTAAACATTCACATAGGGCAACCATTAATCAAAATCCTATAGGTAGTAGTGGTTAAGCATTGTTGAGTCCACTTGATAAAAGATAAGGGAAAATTCATTAACTCTAACGTTTTGAGCAATCCCCAATTAACACTATCCAAAGTTTTCTGTAGATCAACTTTGGTAGTGCAATTTTGTAGACTTTTCCTATAGTTATACCCTTTTAAGAGCTCCTGTATGATAAGAATATTATCCCTTATATCTTTACTCCCCATTCTTATATGGATTCTTCAGATAGTTTTAAAGTGTAAAAGAGGCTCTAGTGACCACTTATTGAAAGTCTATTTTTTATTTTATTCAAAGTTTTAATGTGTGAATGTTAAATTAGAGTTGATTACTTGAAAAGGAACAGAAAGGAACTTAGAAACAGAAGTATATTTATATATTCTAAAGGAAATATAATTACATGAATGCTACAGTACAACATTGTACAAAGCAAATGATGGAGGCAAAATGTTTATGGTAAAAACTTGGTCCCAATCCATGCCTTTGATTGACGAGCAGGAATGGTCGTAGTCACCATAGTGTATTGGTTTTTGTCTTGTCCTCTAAAATAAGGTTAGGCTCAAAATAAAATAAGATTGACAAAGGCATCTTGAACGCTCTTAAAGTGTCTAGCAGTGATGGGACCAATAGTGGTAGCCAAGTTGGAATTTTTTAAATATTATTGGTTAAGCTTAGACTAAGAGAGGACGAGCAAATAGGGCAATGGTGGGTTTGGTTCCAAGTATTGAATAAGGAATAATTTGAGAGCTTCCTTCAAAAATTGAAAACATAAAACAAATATGAGTCCTGAGTCCTTATTTCCATTTTAATCACTCCATTTCTCAATCTAGTTCCTAGTTTTCTTCCCGTTCTTAACTTTAGGAGTCGTCCAAAGATCATCAGGTACAATCAAACCATTAAAGTTGCATACATCTATGGTTTTACTTAAACTAGATACTGAGCATAAAGTTATGTTTATGTTTTCCCCTAATGTAATAATAGAAAAGGTGAAAAGGATCGACAATGGAAATTACCATTGAATGCTTTGGTTGGTACTCCTAGAAATCATGGCTTTGACCCGATGTCTTCTAAAGAGGTGGGGATAAAATAACTCATGTTTTATTAACTATAATGAAGATTCATAGTAGATATTTTCTCTCCTTCCAAATCACTTTGACACATGTTACCACCGAGAGTAGCATTATAGCTAGGTCATATTTTGAAATGTTTAATTTATGAATCTCTTGTATAATATCAGTAAGTCTGCTATAGAAGAAGTTAGGGGCACATAGGGTAGCGATTTTTTCCCATATTCTTCTAGAGAAGCCACATTCAAAGAAGAGGTGGTATTCGGATTCATTAGCTAGATTGCATAGGATACAACGCTTAGAGGAAGTTAGGAATTCTACTCTATCTATAGTGCTCAGCCTGTCCCACATTGCTAGCCAAAGCAGAAAACTTGCATTTGGTCTAAGGGTCTTATTCCATATCATAACCTCCCACCTTACTATATTTCTAGCCTTCCCCTCAACTTTCTGACTTCCTTAACAGTTAAAATTAGAATTCCCTTCTATAAGTAATTATCTCTCTCCCCATGGCTTTTGAACTGCGGAATATGTAGGAGGGTAATCTCATCTGAGTATAGGGTCTAATTTCCATTCCTTATTATTACTTGAAGTTTAGCATCCTTAAGGAATCTATTTAAAAGGGAATTAGCCATCTAGTTTAGTGTTAATGGACCATTTCCTGACCAGTTATCATACCATAAGAAAAATCTGCCTCTATCCCAATCTGGCAATGTCATGTCATGATAGTTCTCTTCTCTCATTCTTATAATTTGATTTAGAAACCAAGTATAGCTGACCCTAGTTTTTAAAACCCACAAACTCCTACCCTTTAATATATATGAATGAATCCATTTGGTCCACAATGATTCTTTATCACCAAGGATTCCCCAGATCCTCTTTGTCAAAAGGATTATGTTTTTAATAGAGATTGACTCTAGCCCTAACCTACCTTCTTCTTTCGATTGGCATATTGTCTTCCAACTCACTTTAGCTCTTCCTTTCTCTCCATTCTTTTTCCCCCATAGAAACTATTCCATGAATTTCTCTACTGTTTTAAGAAGCCATTTTGAAAGCAAGAGGTATGAACACCAATAAGTGATCATAGACATGAGAATTGATTTCAGTAACTGTATTTTCCTTCTATAAGAAAGTGCTTTATTAGACTACGATCCCAATTTTTCCTAAATCTTTTTTAACAAAAGAAGACATTCACATAATCTAAGCCTCCTAGAAGAGATGGGTATCCCCAAGTAATCTAGAGGAGGGGCTTTACCTTCCATACCCATTGCTTGTGCCAAAACATTTGAGAGGTGAGACGCACTCACTAAGAGAATGATAAAGCTCTTATGAAGATTAACACATAGACCTGACATCTCCCTCAATTGATTTAGCAATTTCATCAGGAGAGAGACCGATTGGACATTTTCCTTGCTTAGGAGAATAAGATCATCTACAAAACATAAATTGGTTAGAGAAATTGCCTTACATTTAAAGTGATATTTGAATTTAGGATCAATATAAAAGTTGTGTATAAGGAGTTGAGTGAGGACTTCCATGTAGATTAGGAATAGGTAGGGGGAAAGGGGATCCCCTTGCTTAAGACCTATTTTTCCATTAAATATTCCCATAGGGCAACCATTAATCAAAATCCCACAGGAAGCAGTGGTTATGCATTGTTGAATCCACTTGATGAAAGATAAGGGAAAAGTCATTATTTCTAAAGTTTTGAGCAATCCCCAATTAACACTATCCAAAGCTTTCTGTAGATCAACTTTGACAGTGCAATTTGGTATACTTCTCCTGTAGTTATACCCTTTTAAGAGCTCCTGTACGATAAGAATATTATCCCCTATATCTCTACTCCCTATTCTCATGTGGATTTTTTAGGTATTTTTAAAGTGTAAAAGAGGCTCCAGTGACCACTTATTTAAAGTCTTTTTTCTATTTTATTCAAAGTTGTAATGTGTGAATGTTAAATTAGAGTTGATTGATTACAACTTGAAAAGGAAGAGAAAGGAACCTGGAAATAGAAGTATATTTATATATTATTAGGGAAAAATAATTACATGAGTGCTACTTGGCAACCACTGTAAACGTTCCTTTTGGTATTAGATTTTTCAGGTTGGTTCTTGATTTGTTTGAGGATTCTGAACTCCTATAGCTATCCTGCTTTAACTATCTTGACGGAATATAGAGAAATGTTAGTGGCTCTTGTAGGGAGAGGGCAGAAGAGACCAAAGGAAAATGGTATTTTGTGGGTGAGCTACCCGCCCTAGCCTCGTTAGATATCGTCTGCAAGCAATGAGGATAGCGTAGTTGCTAAGAGTGTTTAAACCCTAAGACTTGGGGATATGTGATGTTGCTCGTATGTAGGACATATATGTTGGTAGTGTTGGTAACCCACTTAGAAGTGTTTGACGGCTCCTTGCAATAGAACGATAGCAATTTATAAGCTAGCCAAAAGTTTATGAATTTTTATCTTTCCATGGAATTTTTTGTTAAAAGAATATAGAGCATGAGTTGGGGAAAACATTCAAGATCTCATCTGGTTTAGTGTTAATGAACCATTTCCTGACCAGTTATCATACCATAAATAAATGAACTGTTTTGATAAGTGTGCAGAAAAATATAAGTATTTTTCTGCACAAAACACAGAAGCGCAAAACACAGAAGAAGTAAAACACAGACGACATGTCATCACAGAAGAAGAAAAACACAAAAGAAGCAATTCACAGACGACACATCATCACAGAAGAAGCAAAACACAGATGACACGCCATCACAGAAGAAGTAAAACACAGACGACACCTCATCACAGAAAAAGCAAAACATAAACAACACGTCATCACAGAAGAAGCAAAACACAGAAGAAGCAAAACACAGACGACACATCATCACAGAAGAAGCAAAACACAGACGACACGTCATCACAGAAGAAGCAAAACATAGACGATATAGAGAAGAAGATACTCTAGTACGTCAGACAGTTAGTTAGTTGGAGTTAGTTACAAATCACTAATCAGGTGAAATTCATAGAAAAAAGATATTGACAATAAGTAGTGGTAAAAGTTACTTGTGAGTCAAATAGAGCCATGCATATTATTTAAATGGTGCTATATTCTAGTTCTTAAATCCTAAGACCAATTCCTTACGAAATGTGGTACATATTCTCAAGCTAAAAGAGTACCAAGAGGCTTGGAATACTATTAAAGTTTTGTAAACACTTATCTTATGATATTAATGACATATGAATTGTGTATGGATGATATGGGTTGAGTTGAAATTAGGTATGTTTGAAGTCACTAACTTGAGATGACGAATCTTGAGCGTGAACTATTGTTGTTATATATATATATGTAAGTGAACTATGGAAAAGAAAGATAGGAATGTTAAGAATCATGATATGTTGTTGAATATGAAGAGTCAAATAAATTGAGGTTGAGAGTTTGTCGAATTCCAATGGGTAGTTGAATCGTTATTGACTATCTTTTCAAATTTAAGAGCATTAAATGATTTCATTTTTGTGAACGTTGCATTATTGCTCTTTTAATGATTTGAGAAAGTGTTATATGTTTTTAGGATGTGAATATTGTATCAATGATTTATGAAAAAATATATGAAAATGATTTTGAAAGGATATCAAGTTTATGAAATCATGTTTTGAAAATATGCCATTTAAGGCAACAAGTTTACAAGTTATGAAATACATGTTATGTAGGTTTGGTTTGGCCCATTCTGTATGTCAAGTTCACTTCGACTAAAGGCTTCTTTCACCTATACACTAGTGCCATAGAGCTCCTTCACAGACTCCCTCATGTTCACGACTACCAAAACCGCTATGTGAGATTGTGTTAGTTTGTTCTGTTCACGACCACATAGGGCCGTTTTATGAGAATATGTTAGTTTGTTCTGTTTATGGACCACCCAAACCATTTCTGATTTGCTTATGTGTTTATGATTTGTGAGAAGTTTGATGAATTCATGATTCAAGATGTTTATGAATTGCTTGATAAGTTGTGAATTTAGGAAATATATGTTACATGTAAAGTTTCCTTCATGAAAGTTGTAGTTCGTCTTTATAGCTTTTCAACGATATAAAGTATACAATTTTTAGATATCGGAGTTGAGAGATATGATCGTTTCAGTGGGTGATGTTGCATAGGATGTGTATACCGAATAACTAGAGTATATGAAGTGATATCGCACTAGAAAGAGTTAAATTTGGGATGATTATGAGAAAAAGGGATGATAGAATGGGTTCAAGATCCTTTGGAGGGGTCTTGGAGGGTGAAAATTTCATTTCACCCGAAGGTTACGCGACCTGCCCGTGTAAAATCACATTGGTTGTGTGTTTCCAGCACAGGAGCACTAATACACCCAAAGGTTACACGGTCTGCCCATGTAGGTTTACACGGGCCATGTTTTGACCCTGAAAATGACCCAATTTAATTTCATAATCTTCAAAAAAGTTGTAGTTCTAGAAGTATTCTTTCAAAAAATAAAACAACAAAGTCAATCCGACACCTGTAGTGATAGTTATGGCAATTACGCCAAGGCATATACAATACGCCATAACTTCTTCATCCGACCTCCGATTAAGGTGATTCTTGAAGCAATCAATTCCTAAGAAGTTTAGCTATTGTTTAATAAATATTGATAGCCATTGGTGATGAATTCAAAAAGATTGATGGAATGAAAATGAGGGATCGGTTGGAAAAGCATGACAGGGTTATGAACAAACTTTGCATTTTTAAGCATATCTTCATCTATAGAACTCCGATTGAGTTGGTTCTTGCTCCAAAATAAACTAGATACATAGAGCTACAATTGTCTTGAAGGATTATGTTGGGCCCAGGTCCCGAATCCCATCCCGGGATGACCGTTCGGGGGCTACCGGGTATGGGCCTACGAAGGAAGAACCGAAAACATCCAACAACTCAGGAAACAGCAGCGGTAAGGGGAGGCCTCGCCGCGACAAACACCTTGCAAAAGAGATGCGAGCTCCCCAAACATTGGACCCAATACCAACATCCATGCAATTCCATTTCACACATGCATTCTCATACAAAAACAAAGGAACTTCATGTCATTACAATTCAAAGAAATTGAATAAGCATTAGAACATAGCACAATACATAACAAAGCTTAAATCCAAATACATAATGATGCTCCATGTTGATATGCTTAATGAACTATCCAAAAAATACTAACTTAGTACAAAAGCTTCTAACTATCTTGGAGTTTTCGATGCCTTGCAAGGGTCAACGATCTTCTCG
>JANKYF010000007.1:46030999-46041774 GCA_029829435.1 Erythroxylum hondense | reverse complement strand
AGAGTCTTTACATCTTTGCATTCAAGTTGAATTTTCTACTAGGGAAATTTTAATTCGCACATTTATGCATTAGTTTCGTCATTTCTTTCATTCTAAGTTTCTATTTTTTAAATCTCTTATTGTTTCTTTTTGTTACCATTTACACTATAATTAACAAATTGATTATTGTTAATTTAAATTCTATATTTTTAGACATCATACATCCTTTCCTCTTGTGTGCCCATTTTGCCTTCATTCATTTCGATATACTTGCTTCCAGATTTATGGTCATCTTCTTTCTTAGGTATTTTCATTGCATTCTTAAATCTTAATTTGCTATTTGTGCATTATCTTAACTGGAAACTAAATTCTGAAGTGTAATTGAAGACATTAAGTTTAAGTGGAAAAAGGCAGTGTGTAAGCTTAAAAGGGAAAAAATAGTCAATTTTGAGTGAAACATGAGTGGAGTATCATCTTTTAAGTAAAACACCTAAGGGAGTGACTTGTGAGGTTATCTTTTATTACTAACGATTTTTCTTGCAGCATTTGTCATAAGAATGGTCGGTAGAAGGGATTGAAAGGAAATATGACATGAGGAGGACGACAAGGTGCCTAATTTAAAAGTGATGTATAAGGCATTCGTGAATGAGTTCAAGAAGTTATCTACTAGGATGGATGGGATAGATGGGAGAATTAATGAAACCAGTAGAATCCAAAACCGTTGGAAGTCATAGGAATCAGGAGGAAGAATTGGAAAGAATGTATGATGAGTATAAAGATGAAGTGCAATCCATGGGGGGTAGAGTAAGGAGGGAAGAAAGAGTGGAGAGAAAGGATAGCAACATTAATGCCATCAAGATAAAAATTTCATCCTTAAAAGGTAGGAATGATGCTGAAGTGTACTTAGAATGGGAAAGAAAGGTGGATACGACTTTTGCTTGTCATAACTTTTTTGAAGATAAGAAAGTGAGATTAGGAATAGTGGAATTCTCTAATTATGCATTAGTTTGGAGCATAAATTGATAAAGAATAGGAGGAATAGGGAACCACCTATATCCACATGCGAAGAGATGAAAAGAGTGATGAAGAAGAGGTTTGTCGATCTTATTATTATAGAGAGTTGTATCAGCAATTACATAGGCTCACTTAAGGAATTAGATTAGTAGAAGCTTATCACAAGGAGATGGAGATACTATTGATTAAAGCTAACATAGAAGAAGAGGAAGAGGTGACATTGGCTCAATTCATAGGTAGATTGAATAGGGAAATTGCTAATGTGGTTGAGTTACAACATTATGTAGAGATGGAGGACCTAGTGAACATTGCCATAAAGGTGGAGAGGCAACAAAAACAAAGAAGGGCAGCCAAGTCTTTCTCAAATTCCAGCAGTAAATGGAATCCAAAACGGAGTAAAAATGAAGATAAAAAGAGGAAGCACTATTCGGATTCCAAGGAGAAGGACAATAAGTTAAACACAAGTAAGGAGAGGAGTACTTCGATTCAAAAAGGTACCACTGATGCATCCTCTAAACCTTCTAAACATAGGGTTATTAAATGATTTAAATGTCAAAGGCATGATCATTATGCATATGATTGTCTTAATAGGAAGACTATGTTTATTAAGGGTGGTGAAATTGTTTCTGAATATGCTGATGGTAATGAGTCTGATGGTAGTGATTTAAGTATGCCACCTTTGGAAGATTTTTCTAATGTTGATGAGAATGTTGAGTATGTTGTGAAGGGTGAATCTTTAGTTACTAGATGCCACCTTTGGAAGATTTTTCTAATGTTGATGAGAATGTTGAGTATGTTGTGAAAGGTGAATCTTTAGTTACTAGATGTGCATTAAACTTGAATATGAAGGAAGATAGCCTAGAACAAAGGAAGAACATATTTCACACGAGATGCTTTGTAAGTGGAAAAGCTTGCAACATGATTATAGATGGGGTAGCTGCACTAATTTGGCTAATACTACTTTGGTAGAAAAGTTAGGGCTGAAATTTGATAAACACCCTAATCCATATAGACTACAATGGTTGAATGAAAGTGGTGAAGTTAAAGTTACTAAGCAACTAGTTGTTCCATTCTTTATTAATAGATATATGGATGAAGTTATATGCGATGTTGTGCCTATGCAAGCTGGTCATATATTGTTGGATAGGCCATGACAATTTGATAGGTGTGTGATACATGATTACAATGGGTAGAAAGTTACCCTTACTCCTTTATCACCTAAAGAAGCATACCTTAAACAATTGAAAATTCAATAATCATCAAGTGGGGATTCAAGTAGTGAGGTGAAAAAGAAAGAAGAGAGAAAAGAGGAAATGAGAGAAGAATAAAATTAAAGGCCAATGGTGAGTGATTGCACAAATGAGGAAAAGAAAGTGGGATGTGCAAGGGAGAAGAAATTAGTGAGTGAAAAGAAAGAAAAGAACGTGAAAAGTGAGCCAAGAAAAATTAAGATGAGTGAAAAAGTTAAAACACAATCATGTTTTTATGCAAAAGAGAGAGTTAAAGAGTGCACACTTAGGTATGAGAGCTTTAATTTTAATTTGGTTTAAGGAAACTTTTTTTACTAACACTGATCTTGGCCCAAATTTGCCTAATGCATTTGTGACATTGTTACAGGGTGATTGAATTTGGGTGCATATGCGAAAAGAAAGGTGTCCACAATAAAGGAAGTCAAAACTTGATGCAAGGGGTGATGGACCATTTCAAGTTTTGGAACACATTAATGACAATGCATACAAGATAGGCTTGCCAGGTGAGTATATTGTTAGTGCTACTTTTAATGTTTCTAACTTATCTCCTTTTGACTTTGATTCAGATTCGAGGACAAATCCTTTTAAAAAGGGAGGGGATGATGTGAGCATGACCATGATACTTTATAAGAGATATGGAACCAATGATAAGCTAGTAATGTTGGAGGGACCAATAATAAGATCAAGAACTAAGAAGTTCAAAGAAACACTTCAATCTTATATGGGCTAAATTGTAGATGGCATGGAATCTCAAGAGTCAATGAGGGTTGATGGCATCATAACTAATCATGTTAGGTGAAATATACAAGAAGACTTTTATTCTTATTTAATTAATTATTCTTCATTAGAAGCATAACTTTCGGCAGCCTACTACTTGTGTCTTGGGCTTGTTAAAACTTTTAGGTTTAATGGATTGTATTTTAGAAATATTAGTTTAGGCTTTAGTTATTTTGGTGGGAGGCCCATGTTTAAAGACCTTTTACATAGTTAGGGTTTCTTTCTTTTCAAGGGTTATAAATACACCATAATAAACATTGTTTAGGGTTAGATTGGATGAATAACGAATTCTTAAAGGGGATTTCTTGTCTTCTTTTATTGCATCAAGAATATAATTGTTATCAAGGTAAACACTTGTGAAAATTTTCTATTCTTGTTTTCAAATTAACCTTATTATATGCGTTTCTTTTCATATAATTGATTGGGGGTTCATAAGGGTTGGGAATTTCTTTTTGTTCATGTTCTATCCAAAGTGTGTCTTTAAGAGGTTTCAGGTTCTTTAGCCTTAGGGTTCCACATCATACATGTTTTTACTTGGTAATTCATATGAAAACTGATAATATGAAATAATCACAATTAATATCTGTAAAAATAAATTGGTGATTTTAGTGTCAATAAACTAATGAAATACCAATGGTAAAAGATATAGTAAGCCAAGGTTTGTTTTTATTGGTTTTTATTTCAAAATATTATTTCTTTCATTGTTAATTAGTTCAACATTTTTAATTTAATTGTTATTAAATCCCCTTGCTCCCCCATTCTATTATCATGAATTTTTATATTACATTTAAATTAGTAATTCCTTATGGGTTCGACCCTTGCTTAACAATGACTACACTTTTAGTGTGTTTGAGCTTGGTTTTAAATTTGATTACAACAACATCACCAAATTTTAGAATCATTGTTGAAAAATTGCTTGGTTTATGTACAATATGCATTTTTGACAATAGAAGAATTTGCAATTCAATCCAAAGATTGAAAAGAGTGCCAAACAAAAAGAAGTTATACTTAGAAAGTTGAATCCTTTCAAAAGTGCAGTCTCAACATCTACACCACCATCATATTTTAAAGTTGAATTAGAGGGTATCGAGCCTAACTTTGAAGAGGCATAAATTGGAATTCTAGTAATTGAATTAATTGAAAACATAGTTGGAAATCATACTCTCCTTGAGTAGGCAGTACCTGACTTGAATCAATAGCCACACTGCATCACTTTTCTGGCTTTAAACAATAATGCTACCTTAGAATTGAAGTTTGGGCTGATTCATTTATTGCCATAACTTAAGAACGATGGATAGTGAAGATTCCCACAAGCACATGAAATAATTATATATTGTTTGCACAATTATGAATCCCAGTGGAGTTTTTGAAGATTAAATAAAATTACAGGCATTTCCTTTTTCTCTCATAGATGATGTATAATATTGGTTTTACTACTTGCCTCAGGGTATTATCAATATATGATATGAAATAAAGACAAAATTCCTTGAGAAGTTTTTCTAGCATCTAAAGAAATAAGTATTCGAAAAGAAATATATGAGATAAGGAAACATAGTGGGAAGACACTGGATTAATATTGGTAACATTTCAAAAAGTGGCGTGATAACTACCTATATCATATTTCAGTCATGATTGGAATAAGTTCCTCGTCGCTTCTAGTGTTTTATTAGGTAGAGCACCTCCACTTGTTGCATCTATCATATTTCAATCAGTTGGAAGTAAACATTTCAAAAAGTGGTGTGCCATAACTACCCATATCATTGATTAATTGTTAACAATGAATACTTTTTCAAAAAGTGGTGTGCCATAACTACCCATATCATTGATTAATTATTAACAATTAATACTTTTATGAGTGTTTGCTTTCAATTGACTGAAATATGATAGATGTAACAAGTAGGGGTGCTCTAGCTGATAAAACACTAAAAGTTGCAATGGAACTAATTGCAAACATGACCTTCGATCATGAATAGTTGGAAATTCTTTCTAATTTACAAATGCCACAAGCCACAAACTATTCATGATTACCCCAAACTATTCATGTTCATAAATTTAATTGTATTGAAAATCGATGTGGAGAATATATGTATTGATTTAGAATTTTTGGCAAATTTTGGAGAAATTTTTTTCGAAAATTATGAGTATTTTGGACTAGAAAAAATGTCATCTGGCAAGTAAATTTATGAAAGGAAATAGAAATAAAGGTTTAATGATATTGAAGAAATTTCAATGATGATTTTAGGATTTTTTAGAAAATGGTATTAAAAATTGGGAGACAATTGTAGTAAAAATATTAGAGTTGGTTGGACTAGTTAAAATGAGAACTATTTAAAGCCTTAAGAGATGGATGAGCGTCAAGTGTCACATGTAAAGTTGATGTTAAGAAGTTTACTACTATTCTTTTAACTTTAAAAGATAAAGACACTGTTTGTCTTGTCTTAAAAATATCTTCTTCGTGGTTATCTTCTTCGAGCTTGTTCCATTACATACAGTTTTCCATTAAAACTCCACCAAAGTTCAACCTTGTTTTCATCTATCTTTTTGCTACTCCCAACTTCGGTTTTCTTTCATTTTCCTTAAGAAAAATCGAAACTTGCCAACTTCCATAATGATGTATATGAGTTGCATGGAGATTAGGGATTCTTGAGATTTTGACGAAGTTGAAGATTTATCAAGTAAATATTTAGTAAATCCTTATGAGTTGTTGATATATGTATTATATTTGGTGAATTAGTTGATATTTCATATTTATGAGAAAAATATACACTTTTCCTGTTCTTCGTGAATATAAGATGGAAATGAGGATCTTGTTAATTTTTTAGTTTTGATAATAAAATGTTTTAAGAGGTTTTAGAAATGATTTTTGAAGTTAAAAGATCTTTAAAAATAGGTATAACTAGGTGCAAAAACTTTGTGAAGAAAACAATCATGAGGGATCTATTTTCATTATGTATATATATACATATACGTGAGTTTTGAGAGTTATTAAAGATGAACAAAAGCATGAATTTAGAGTTAAGACATAGGTGTATGATGATGTTTAGGAGATGAGAAAGATTGTGTAAAATGAAAGTTAAGAGTAAAAGTGAAGAATGTGTTATGAAAAAAATGAAGGTGTTGGAGAAGGAAAGAAGAAATGCAAAGAATGAGGTAGAAGAGTGAATGAATTTCTGTTTTTGATGTATATGTTTTAATATGGAATATGGAGTGGATTGTGAATGATTTTGTTACATAGAAGTAAAAAATGTAGTAGAGATTAGTCAGAGAAGTTGATTAAGAATAAAAGAAAGAAGAAGAAAAAAATGTAGAGGTTTAGAAGGGGAGGGTAACTTGCGATTGTGCTTCTGCACGGTTTCTCTTTTGGCTAGAGATCGTGACTTTGAATGTCGATTTCAAACTGGCGATTGTGCTCATGCATGATCACGAGTTCCTTGGTTGGTAAAATTTCCAAATAGCTTTTGATCTTTTGGCCATATCTCCTTCTTCTGACCTCCAAATGACATGGGAATTGAACCATTGGTTTCATAACACATTAATTTACATCTTCACCAAAAATCTTAGCCATCTAAAATCATTTGGGAGAGATGTAGTGAAAAATGTGGGACAGGTCTGGTTGAGTGTGCACAGGCATGAGTCACTCTCACACCCGTGAATTTTCTTCCTCACACCCGTAAGTCACTCACACCTATGAATTTTTTAATACCTATGAGTCACTCATACCATGACTTTTCTTCCTCACACCCGTGAGTGTTTATTGATTTTATTTGTCACATCATGACATTGTGCTCTCTAATAGTATATGCACCCGAGAACATCTTGCAAATTGAATAATCTTGCTTCTTTTGACCATAACTTCTACTCTAGACCTCCACATGACTTGATTATTTAACCAATAGTAACACGTTATTCTAATTCTTCATGAAAATTGGTATCATTCTGAATTGATTTGAAAAATATTAATTGAATGAAAGTGAGGGAGTCAGTGGAATAGTATAAACTGGTATGATTTCACTGAACATGCTTGGGTATTTCAGTTATATCATGACCTATAGATTTCAAATGAGATGATTTTTAATTTGGAGTAAAATAAAGACAGAGGCTACAGAGTTTTTGAAGAAATATAACTCTAATTCAGTCTCTAAGACTTTCAATTTTTGGATGGAAGTTGAGTATGTTGTATTGTTTCAGGATGAGAACAGTTCTAAAATATTTGGAGAATGACTTTCAAAATACTGAACCAAATTGAATGATTTTGGTGTCATTAAAAACTTAAGACTATGGAGAACAAGGTTCTGGAAGAAAGTGTTGGCAAATTACTTCATTTTTATGGTCAGAAAGAACATGTAAAATTGACCCAAAATGATAACTTTGGAAAAATCTGAATTTGAACAAGGGAGAAAGGAATTGTGTTTATAATGGTTTTATTCAGACATAAACATTAATGAAGAATACGATGGAGGGGAAAATGATAACTAAGATGGTTATGAAAATAACGATAGAGATGACGCATACAGTGGGGAAATTATAAAAGATAACATCACTGCTCCTATGTGGGCTGGTTACACTTTAGGATAGATATTGCCACATCACAATAAATTTATGTGTTCCATTATTTCTTATTACTTTAAAAATATTTAATGGCTACTTTTATTTAAACATGACATTGTTTATTAGTGGTAATGTTTTCACATGCAATTATTTCTTTGTAATGCTTATTCATTATTTTCACTATTTTTTTTACTGTTCTTGCCTTTTATATTATTTGGAAATATTTGAAGCTTCAATATTGTGTATGCTTTAGATATATAAAGTTTAGCCTTTGTAGTTGAATTGGTAACATATAGAATGCCACCCTGAAGAGAGTTGTGCATTTGGAATCAAGCTATGGATGATGCCTTGGTTGATGCATACTTGCACCAACATCAATAAGGCAATTGAGTTAATGGCTTTAACAACTAATGCACAATTGAAGCTGAACTAATGGAAAAAATTTTCTGATAAAGGAATTGATAAGGAAAAAATAAAAAATCGCAACAAGATTATCAAGAGTAAGTGGAGTAAGTGTTTTGATTTATTATCAAATGAGATAGTGGATTTGCATGGAGTCCTATAAAAAATGTGTGTAGCGTTGAGCTAAAAGTGTGGGAGCGCTTGATCTAGGTGAACTTGTTTATTATTTTGTTGGAAGAAAATATGATGGATGTTATGATTTGGTTGATTCATGAACTTGTTTTTGTAATAGGCTAAACCAGAAGCCACTGAATGGAGCAAGAAGCCTATTCATAACTATGAGAAGTTGGTGGAGATTTATGGTCGTGATAGAGCAACTAGGGAACGTGCTGAAACAACACATGAGATAAGAAAAAGGCGCACCATTTCTGTCGAAAGTGGATTTTCGAACACCATGGATGACAATGATGAAATGTTGTTTCGCAATGAGTTAAGTTTCGGAAACAATGTAATGATGGATGGTGATCGTATTGAATCTCCAATGGGAATTCCATCTCAGTCTCAAAATGCAAACCCGGATACATTTAGGAAAAGTAAAAACAGGGCATCCTTTGATGATGATGGAGATGTCATCAAAGATGGACTTAATACAATTGCTGAAGCCATTATAAATTCCACCTCACTATTGGTTAAACCACTTCGATTCCAAAAGAAAAACTACATAATCATTTGGTGGAGTTGGGAGTGGAAGGTTCAAAATTGTATGAAAGTTTTATTTTTCTTGTTCGTAGGCCTGATGAGGTGAGGGCATTACTTGTGTATATTAGGAGTACATTGATGACTTGGTATCTTTTGGATATTGGAGTTTAGTATGTCTAGTCTCTTGTCCCTCTCCTACATTTTGGTCACATATTTTGTGGATGGAATTGATAGTCATTGTTGCTGTTTTTGCAATTTGTTTTTGATATATGTATCTCAGTTGATGATTGACTAGCAACTAAATGAAGACTCAACTTTTCTTGATTTGTTACTTTGATGTTGTTTATTCTGACCTTTGATCATTTATAATATTTTCAATGCCCATGATGAATATTTTTATGTTGTCTTGCAGTTTTTGATTCACAAATGCATGTTAGATTTATTTGCCACTATCGGTGATGGTACTGATTTTTCCATCTTTGGAAATACACAGCAATAGTTGCTAATAGAAGAGTTGGATTTGCACCTAGTGCCTGTCCCTAGTCCTGAACAAAGTCCGAGGTTTTTGTAACAATAAATCCATGGAAGATCCATGCGTAATTGCATTGGAGAAAAAATGGCTCAAAAGCCTTTAACTGTCGTATAATTGCAGAGCTTATTGCAGAACATAGGACTTTTGATTTAATTTCAATGTATACATCTCAATGTGGGCAAGTTAACTTTGAAACACAGCATCCATTTATCTTCCAAGAAAGTAAATCCTGGTGGAATTGTTACAAAGATGTGTTTTGGTTCTTCACGGCCTTCAATTCTAATTAATGAGTAAAACAGCACCATGGTGCATATTTTTCCAGGCAAAGCAAAGCATTGAGCCATAATTCTATTGGATCACCAGAAACATATGTAATGGACTCACTAAGCTCTATCTTTTTATAAAGGGGGCCTACATAGAACAAAAGTAACGAGTATTAGAAAAAACAGAGCGTGAAGAACCACCATTGGCCATGCATTTAAGGACCTACTAAGATGTAAAACGGTATGTCGCTTATATCATTGTTAGAAAGTCAATTGGTGAAATACCACCACTTGAGATACTGCTTCCCTCATAATACAAGAGAAGTCCTGAATTCCAATAACAGTCATCACAGGAATTTTGTATTGACCGATTTTTCGTATGTTATGAGGTATAATAGGCTTGTTGTATAAAACTACGAGTTGCATATAGCAGGGACAAATTCTTTATCTTTTGTCGCTTAGCCTTTGCATGTTGCCTGTGGATGTGCTTTTTTTTGGGCCCATATATAAATAGGAATTTTGGGTAGAGGATGGTACTAAGTTAAAAAGGAAAGAAGTATGTCAAAAAGGAAAGAATCATGAGTTAATATATGTTTTCTTTTAGGTTTATGCAATGGACCACTCAAAGTTGCATTACCGCAAACTACATCTACTCTAGTCTAGAACTTCTAAAGAGATGAACATGTACTGAAGGGTATTTTGGTCATTACCGTTGAAAATTATCTCACCAGCAGCAGATGTTACTGATAAGGATGTCCTAGTTTATGCACCTGCATATGCTGTATTTGAAGTTTTTTAATCAAGTCTTATATTTTCTATTCATTCACTTTACGTTTTTATTAATCGCTAAAAACTAATTGTTCATAACTAAGATCATGTCATCATGTTCAAATTTTTAGGGCTGATTGCGGTTATAAAAATATTTTAATATATCAAAATATTTGGATACTTACAAAAAGATCTCACTAGAATAAAAACATGTGTGGTAAAGGCAATAAAAGATAGATGTGTGATAAAAGAAGAGGAAACATAAATAGAATTGTATACAAGGTGTTTTGCAAACAACTTATCAGCAGTTTTTTAATTTATTGACTAAAAATTAACTTTTTGACCATCTTAAAAAGTTATTGATGTGTTGGTAAATAGCTTATTGGTTAACTTATTTAATCACAATATGCTGATTTCTAATAATTTCATAAGAGGAGTTTTTGGAGTTAATTATTTGCCTATTGATGGTATTGTCCTCCACTTTATTCTTTACTTTTGTTCTTTATTTTTAATGTTGGCTTTTTTTAATCTTATAATTATGTT
>JANKYF010000007.1:45689336-45700854 GCA_029829435.1 Erythroxylum hondense | reverse complement strand
TCCTAAGATGGTCTCACCTTGATTTGTTTTGTTTATTACTGAATTGAATTTGATATTGATGAATGTGTACTGAATTGCGTACTGATCCTGGGCATGAAGGTCCAAGGTATTGATTGATGAAAGTGATATTGAAGTGCTAATTACCTTACTTTGTTATGCTTGTTGAATTTGATTTATGGTGATTGTGTTCTGAATTTTGGGCAATGATTATCCGAGGCGTTTGATGCATGTTTATATCATTGAAAGTGCTATTTGCATGTGAATATAATTGACTACTTGCTTTGCACATGTAATGTCTGAAATGACCTTGTTTTGTTTTAAAACTGTTGATCCCTAGTTATAGGTAAATAGGCATGTCTAGAAGGTCTGCAGCTAGTTTTGTGACACTTCAGTGTCTGGCACTTCAATGTCTTCTGTTATTGACACTTCGGTGTCTTCTGTGATTAAGACATAAGTCTCTTATGTCATATGATACCAATTATGGTATTTTCTGTATAAGTCCCGTTACCCACTTCTGTTGACAGATTAGCAGTCATTTGATTTTGTAGTCTGATATATGTTGGATTTTGGAATAAACAAAATGATGTTTTGAATTGAAGAGATTGTGCCTTCTTTGATACTCAGTTCTGTTAACTATGCAACTATTCAAATATTTAAATATCTACTTGTGCTATAACTTGATTCAGTATGATTAATTGTCAAATTATGCATAGTTTAGTTATCACTCACTAAACTATATGCTTAGCACGGTAGATTTGCCCCGTGTAAGTTCTGAGCGACGTTTATAAAGACTGGGACGAGACAACGGCAATAGCCAATGAAATCTGAGTGTTGTTTTGAAAATAATGTAAAATATTTGGTTTGATTTTTGGGCTTGTATCTGATATGTATATGTGAATTTGTTTATAAGTTTGTAATAACGATACTTCAGTTTGGTTTGGATTTTTCAGAGAGCTTGTGTTAAGTACTATGTAATTTAATGTATTTTTGCTTGAATTATTTACTGGAAGTTTTTGTATGCTTTGATTTGTTTGTACTGTTTTGTGTGGCATTCATACATCCTTTCAGGGGGTATGTGGGTATGATAGTGAGCGTCTGCACGTCTGCCTGATGTACGCCACGATCATGGCCTTATAGGTCACAATTGTGGCTCACATATGAGCCTTCTGTCACGATCGTGGGCCAAATTTGAAGCTTCTGTCATGGTTATAGCTTATCTGCCATGATCGTGGTCTGTGTTGTGGCCTAGATTTCTTCTAAAACTCTTCCGCTCTTTGATATTGACCCTGAAATACTAACAAACACATCAAGGTATCTCAAAAACATAATAGTTAAGCTTAAAGACTTATACTAACCTATAAAACACTTAAAACACAAACAAATCACAAACTAACACAATTTTAACCTAAACACATACTAAGTGATCTAATTAACGACTAAACACATATCAAACTATGCGCTAAAATACGATGCAATTTACACTTATCAAAATACTAGAGGGATTAAGTTTACTAGCTAAATAGATGTCATTATCTCTGTTGTCCAAATTTTGCGCATGTATCACTGCTTTTTCCTTCAACATTCTCATAATCTCTTGCATTTTATTATTAAAAAAACCTACTCTTCAATCGTTTCACAAGTATTAAAAGGTGATTCATTTCTTCTTCAATTGAAATCAACTTTGCTTCAAGTTTTTATTGCCTTTATGCCTTCTTCTTGTTTTGTTGCCACCGTTTAGGATACCTTATCAATTTGAAGCAGTTCTCCTTTTTACCCATTTCGATGCTAATGATCACAATGAATTTTATCCCTTTTATTTTTAATTTTATGAAAAATTCTTTTTGCCACCTTGATTCTATTCCTTTGAAACCAGTGATATTCTATTACTTAATTATATAAACCTCTAACTGTTAGGCCCCGATTCCGGAGCCCAACTCGGATGTCATAAAAACATATGCTTGTGCTTGTTACCATGAATGGTTATTACAATTAACCCTCATTAGTCATCCTCGGTTCATCTTCATTCTCTTATACCATAAGTGTCGGGCCCCATTTCTGAGTTATTCTTATACTGAAGCAAATATTCTGTACTCAACTTCCATCCAGAAATTGAAAGTTTTAGGGATTGAATTAAAATTCTATTCCTTCAGATAATTTGAAGCTCCATGTCTCTAGTTTATTTAGAAATAAAAAATCATCTCATTCGGAGCTGTACAGATCAAGATGCCATCAAAATACCAAAATATGTTCAGTAAAATATCCAATTCATAGCCTTCCATCCAATACCCTTAATTTGATTCAATCAATCTTTTTCAATTTATTATCAAAAGCTATAAACTTTTATTCAAAGGTAGGAAAATGTGTTAGGAATCTATTGGTCTAAGAATCACTTCGTTTGGAGGTCGGATAACAAAGTTATGGCCGAAAGAATCAAACAAGGTTCCGTCCTCAATCATATTGAACCTATTTCTGGACAATTGACATAACTTTCTCTATAGGTATCGGATCAAGGTCATTCTTAGACGGTTTTAAAGAGGAATTATAGATCTACAACTTCATAAAGACCTTGAAGATAGATTCTATCATCTAGAGGGTCAAAATTAGACCAGAATATGTAAGATGAACAGTACCTAGAAGAAGTTTATGAACAGTGCATAGAAGATGTTTAACAATTAGAACAACTTTCTCTAGAGATATCGGATCAAGGTCATTCTTAGATGGTTTCAAAGAAGACTTCAAGATTTACAACTTTCATGAAGACTTTGAAGATAGATTCTATCATCTAGAGGGTCAAACTTAGACCAGAACATGTAAGATAAACAGTACCCAGAATAAGTTTATGAACAGTGCATAGAAGATGTTTCTATAGGGTCTTCCTCACATCACCAAAGTTCTGAATCACTAATTCCACTCTCCAGAGCATCTCCACTTATAAAGATCATAATTTTTGACTCAGATGTCTAAAAATTTAATACTATATACCGTTGGAAAGCTAGAAAGATAAGCTACAACTTTTTAGAAGACAACTTTGTCAAATTTGGCCTACATCAATATTGTTTTTCTTCTGAAGTCAGAACACGAAATTTACCCCTATGGAAGACTTGAAGTTTGTACTGTACAAAATTGGACTGTCCTGAGCATAACCATTCAGCTACCAAATTGTCTTCGTTAAACTCTTAAATCTCAACTCATTTGACTCCTCACTTATAACTAATTTTCACCATTCATAATGCCTATTTCTCTTGTCCATAACATCTCACTTATATATATATATATATGTATGTATGTATGTATGTATGTATCAACTATTCATGCTCGAAATCATCATCTCAAGTTGATAACTTTTTCACATATATCTAATTTCAACTCACATCATCCATACACCATTCATCATTTCATTAACATCAAAAGAACAAAGTTTTTATAAATCTTTAATGGCATTCCAAGCTACAATACATCGTCGTCTCAAAATCTCAAATTTCAAAAGATACAAAATCCCAATAATTCTCGAAATGCATCTAAAGACTTGCTTATACAAAATCTAACTTAATGTACAAAACATTGCAAAAGTAGAATGATTCCTCAACTTCTGGTTTCTCGATCTCATTTTATTCACCTGAAGATGGGATAAAAAGAGGGTGAGCTTGAAAGCTCGTGAGTAACAAGTTTATAACGAAGAATAAGCAAAATCGTTAAAAAGTTCATTTGTTATAGAAAATTCATATTGGATTCATAAAACGCATAGTTCTCAAATTCTCAAGTCTAGCTCAACACTCATAATTATATATCATCACATAAACATAGCATGTGCATTTCACCATCAAAGCATAAGACTCAATTATGCACCATTCTTGACAATTTAAAGATGCAATGTACAAACAAATAGCTCGAGAGTTCCGTGGAATGAAACGGAGAAATCAAAGTTTACACCATGGACAAAATGAGTCTGATTTCTCAGGATCTTGTGGTCTCAAGCGGGCAGCCAGGAGAAGGCTATAGGTCAACGTGCACGTGACTAATGAAACGAGTTCCTCTCTTGCCCAAACAAGAGCACATATTCATGCTCAAATCATTTCATGTTCTTTTCATTTATACAAAATGCCATGACATTTTTCAAGACATAACATAAATAGTTCAAAACCATTTCTATTTCATCATCAAAATTCATACACCAACATGTAGTAATTTCTTAACTCACTCAAAAGCTTTAAAAGCCACATTTATGAAGTAATTGAAATTATTTTATTTTCTTGATTTGGAAAAGCATTAGTGGCTTGTAACTCTATTATAAACATCTAACCTACCTTGATTTCCTTGCTTAAAGACTTGCTCAAAATGACTCTTCTCTTACTCCTCTTGCCTTGCTTAATCCCCTTATACACTAACAAAAATCCCACTTAATGGAGTTTTCAATTGAAAATCTCACAAAGCACAATCACTAAAATTAGTTCTTGAATATTTAAACTCATGCATTTTCTAAACTCCATGAACCAAAATCCTTCCAAAAACTCAAAAGATTAATAATGATCTTACCTTGAATCTTCACCAAATGAAGAGATCTTTGGTTTAAATGGAAGCTCTTCTTTTCCTCTACTTTTTTCTCTTCTTGAATCACTTAAAAATCTCTCTCAAAAGCTAAGAAATGAAGAAACCCTAGCTCAACTCTCTTCTTTTCTCTCAACCACCGAAACCTCTTTTCTTTCTCTCTTTGATTTGTTATTTCTCTTCTTTCTCTCATATTTTCATTTTTTTTTTCCTTCTTTAGGAAGAAGGCAACACTTCTTTCTTCCCATTTTACCCTTAATGAGTGAGAAAAGTCCACCTTGCCCTTCCTTATAAGCTTAGGTTTTTTAACCTTAAGTGTCTTGCGAAAGATACCCTTGAATATTCTTATAACCTTTACACTTTAATTCAATCAACCTATATCATATAATCTTTCTAACATCAACATAATAATTAACTCCACAAAAATTCGTAAAGACCTCATAATTAATGTAAATCATACTTATTCATCAAAAAATTTTTTGGGGACCTACAATTTAACCCTCTTTGCCCTCTCTTTGTTTTTCCTCACTTTTGGATGTTGTGGCTGCACTCTCTATCTCATATGTGGAGCAAGGCTATATCTAAGTAAGAATCCTAACTAAATTTAATTAGTTAGATCATGTCTTATCCTAATTAAATTGTATCACATTATTCAGTAAGATGACATCTCCATCACTTATCTACATCATAGCTTGCAAGATCTATCTAGGAATGATCATTATCTGATCCTCATCGCATCATCCATGTAACATCCCGTTTTCATACAAAGGGTTTGAATCCTAGAAATTCCGATTAGAAAAAGGTTTGCAAAAGAGATTGATCATAGTGTAATGTGATTTGTTTTTAGAATGTGCAAATCGAAATTCTAGTTTTTGAAACCAAAATTTGGCAACTCTTGTAAATGAAAATGTTTATGAATAAAAGTGGGCCCAAAGTTGTGATTTTTGATTTGCGCGTTTTCTTAAAAAAAATTATACTGAGTTTTTGACTAAGTGATGTAGCATGTCACCCTCGCAGGGCATGAACTCGGATATCACTATCGATGTCGGGTTCGGGTCATGCGGGAGTGGGGTGTTACAATCCAAAATTTCAAAATAAGGTTGGAGTCTTAACAAATGGCTCATGCCTTGCATCAAAAGACATTATTCTAAATTCCTGCTAGTGTTGACTTATTTTCTGTCCTTCATGCATTAACAAATGGAATGAACACTATTTTATAGCTTTTTCACTGTTAGAATTTCACACCCCTGACGCTTTGACAGCTCATTCGAACCTTAAGTTTTTCGTATAAAAATATTGTTTTGTGACGATAGAATATACGTTTCATTTGGGGGAATCGTCTTTAAGAGTGGAGTCTCGATTTTTGAAAAAAAAGGGACAAGGCTCCATTCCTTTGGAGACCGATGGAGAGCTAGCTTCCCGATGTCAAAGAACTCAGTTGAGCATTTCTTTCATTACTTTTGTTATTTTTTCTCCCTTAGGGTTTGATTATGTTATCCTATTTCTATTGTTTGGGTGTTGTGTAAAATTGATTGAATGTTCTATTTGATTGTTTTTATGTATGAACCCATTGCTAGAATGTTAATATAATTTGTAATTGTTATTTTGAGATTTGTTTGTAGCAACTAATATTTTCGAATCATTAGGTATAATATAACCTAAGTTAAATGATCTGAGTGTATGTGGTTGTTACCTTGATTAATCTACTTTCCTAACTCGTAATGCAATTGTCCAATTAACTATAGAGAGTTTATTATAGATTGTTCGATGGCTAGGTTTAATTATCAGGTTCTTCTTAATTAAACATGATCTAAGGGAAAACAAGGGTTAACAAAGCTTATTCTTAACCTATGATTAATGGTTTCTAGGAGAGGTATGAGAACAATAATTCAATGAAGTATGCCTAACTATGTGTAGGCCGAGATTGAGCCGATGACCGGGTCCTTAACATATTCATCACTTTTCTCATTTTAAAATGTTTTCTTTAATTTTTTCGTTAGCTTAGTTTCATTTTATTTTCTTATTTGAAAATCAAACCAAAACCCCTATAACCTAAATTAAACACCGATTGATTTCATGTCAAAAGTTTTACACTCTCTCTATGGGATCGACCTAAACTCATCGCTACTACAGTTATAAGTTTAGTTATTTTGAGTATTGTTACGATGCACTACGTCAATTTTGACACCGATTTTAGGGAGTGCGGTGTTTTAGTTTTTAGTTTTTAATTTTAATTAGTTTTTTGTACATATTTGTTTATAATTAGTTTCTTTTCAGTTATTTCATGATTTTTTCGCTTTTTATTTGTTTAAAAAAATCATAGATGGAAGTGATTTTTTTTATAACTCATATTCTCAATCTTATAACCAAGTTTGGAATGATCATGCTAAATTTAGTTATAGATGAGATAATTAACAAAATTACTTCCTTGATAGTTTATAGGGCACACTTCAATTCCTATATAAACCAGAAGCTTCTTATTGCATCTCAGATATATCCCTGGAAGATTTAGTTAGATCTCTTGCTATTAATACTCTGCAATTTTAGCAAGAAACAAGATCTAGAATCTAAAACTTGGTCAGCTAGATGGGTCAGATGGTGGAAGCTATCAACCACCTAGAACAACAAAATGGAGAGATGCAACCATCTCAACCCTAGAGGTACCCAAGGGATGTTAGTACAAAGACCTTACAGAGTGAAGAAGAGCTTGAGAATCTTGATAGAACTACTCAAGGAATTTCTTGTGAAGAAGAAGTTCAGGATAAGCTTGTAGCAGAAAATGAAATATCATTTAGCTCATAGATAAATGATATTTCATTTATTTCATTTTTCTGAGAGGTAAATGTTAAGTCCCTTATTGTTGTTAATATTAACCCTTCACCTTTACATAAAACATTGGAGAAATTAAATGCGTAGGAAAAAAGTAAAGAGACATTTGAGATGTTCCCAGAGTATGGGGACTCAAAAAAGATTGAGATTCTCAAGGTAGGGTATATACTAAAAATTAGAGGTCATCAACTAATACCCTATCTTGAACAACCTCATGTGGAGAGAGCTTAGACTATGACACCAGAATGTCATAATTTCATCACCTGAGGAAGACAAGGAGTTTAGCAAGTGACACTAAACAAAGGCTCTTTTTGGGAGATAACTTCAAGGAAGTTTATATCTTTTTTTGTACATTTTCACATTATTTTTTATATGCATGTGTGCTTTTAAGTTTGTTTGTTCTTACATGTTTTTAAATTTTCAATGAAATGAGAGAGAGAATAAAACAAACAAAAAAAATTCTCTTTTTCTATTGCTTTTAGGATTATATAGTCATGATTAGAAAGTGAATTAACTAGAAGAATCCATGGCAACTTTAATATGTAGTTTTGCTCTTGTGATTTGTCAATATGCGTTATCTTTAGAAAAGTAATGACTAGTCATCAACAAAAGCCAGTAAGATTAGAGCCTCATTAGACAAACACATCCATATCAGTCTCACTATCTTCTGTTTATATGTGAACTTCATGACATGTACATCCTGACTTTGCTTTGATTTTTTTTATTCAAGAGAACATTTTTATCACATGCATTAACATGGAGATGATGTAGGCATTTTTAGTTACATTAACCAAATAGCTCTCCTATTGACATGATCTTTCCCTTGTTAAGTCCCCTTAAGCTTTATTAGCCCTTTTTTTGTGCTAACCGCATTATATGCTTTAAACGTAACCAAATGTCATAACTATGTAACACCCCTTATATGGAACTTGCAACCACTCATATATATGGCAACCAAATTCCTATACAACTAGTCACATTATACATTTCTATTGATATATAGGGACTGTTATCACACATTTTCCTATTCAATGTTATATATATACGTATTACAAAATTTCACATCATTTAACATTATCATTGAAAAGTAGTATTACGTCTTTATATTTACATGTTAATCTTATTGGAAAACATATAATTTCCTTTATTAAATAGACAACCATTCTTTAATCAAAAGACATATGGCCTTGGTCCACTCTTATGACCTAGACCTACACAGATAAACCCTTGTGCTAAGCTTGAAAGCTTAGTGGAAAAAAAAAATACTTAGTTTAGATGACCACTCACAGCAGTCATCTGCCAAGCACACACATTTAGAAATATCATAACTCACATACCATAAATTAACCTTCAAAAGCCAAACATTGATATTTAGTGCTCTTGTAAACAATGATGACATACTTAAGTAGAATACATAATGCAATATGCTTCAACATACTATCCATATGTCCAAAATCCACATTTATAAGCCAAATATTGATAGTCAATGCTCATTGATATAAAATATCAATATAATTGCATATCATTATAGTTCATAATTACAATCAATACAAATGCTCATCAATGCCAATTATTCATGTTGTCATGCTATATTTCTTATTTATGACTATTAAGTTTCATTTCTATGTTAAGCCTATCTATTTTGAGGGCTTAGTGCACTTCTATGTAGAATTGAATCACATGAAAATGGAAGTTATGTTAATAACAACATATTAACTAATATGTTAGTAACAGCACATTAATTACCTTGGACTCTTCCATCCCTCGGGACCAATGAAGTGCAATGCTTGTTATTTTATCACTACTTACCCAGCATGCAATTTCCACAGGGTCTTAGGCCACATATACTGCATGTGGAAGGAGAATACGTCAATAAGATGTAGTGATTGTTAACTAATAGGTCTATTTTGTGTGGGCTCTACTCGCTTTTAGTTTATGGACAGGTTATAATGTCTAACTGAAATATAACAAATTAATTGTCGTGTGAAATTTTGCTATACAGCGGACTAATTGCTGTGTAATATGAAATGGATTAATGGAAGGAATAATGAAGTCTTTACATAGTGAACTGTTCTTGTTGAACTTGCTATAGATGTGGTGAACTATTCTTGTTGAAGTTGCTATAGATGTGAATCAACCTTCCATTATGGTCCTAATACGCTTTCATCAATTATGTATCCACCTAATAATACATATGGTATACACATATTTCCCTGCAATTGTGTATTTTGTATGGACTAACGATATGATCATTACGCATCCCTGTAATTTTCTTATGTTATCCGGAGCGTACAATTCTTATGGCAGAGCTACTTACACCCCAATGGGGTAGCGTCCCCACCGGCGGCCTCAATTGGGCCAAGAGAAAAAATTGCTTTTTCTTTCCCCTCAAAAATTGATATTAATTTAGAAAATTATTTTTAGTGAAATTTAGTTAATTTTTTCTCTTACTAATTTTTTAATCTAAATAAATATTTTCTGTGAATTTTCCAACTCCTTTTCTGTCTATGGTCAACTTAAGGCCTGAAATGCGAGGCAAGTAGAACAACGTGTCAAGTCTCTTCTTAGTTTTTTGTACAGGCAAAAGTCCAAAGAAGAATATTTGTTTAGAGTTAAAACGATACGAAGAATGATGACCGGAACTAGTCAATATAAATGCACCAGGAACCAACTTTCAGTGAATTGAATTCCATTCTACTCTACTTGACGCGTTTTTGGCTCTTGACTTGTATCCACCATCATATCTTAGTATAAATTGCAAATATTGACTTAAAAATATCATGTATATGTCCGATGCATTATTTAGACAGATATCATATGAAAGTTTAGGGTTTTGTTAATTTAAAATTTATCTTCACAATGTTAAGATTCTTTTTGTTATAAAATAGTAGTGTTTACGTTACATTTTTTAAGATTTTTAAATTAAAAAAAATCCCTTTTGCTTATAGTGATACAACTTCTATTAATTCATGCCTGTTTCACCGAGATATTTTGTAAAGGCCAGAACGTTACATTGATTGGAGTCAAATTCTTAAGTTTTTACTTCATGCCATTGGACGCTAACTCGCTTCAAAGTTTGGATCAGACAAACTTAGAGGGAATTTTACTTCTTGAGCGACAAATGCTTAATTACTAGCTGAACCGAAAATACAAAAAAATTTCTAGTCCGACTTTTCCTTCCCTTTCTATTTCTTTGGTCCTAAACATTTTATGAATAATATTTACTTTCATATATTATTTGAATATTATACAAATATTGCAAATAATAGCTGATTCATCTAACAATATTGCAATTCAAGATTTGATTAAGAATCAATCAATCTTCACACACTTTATCAATGTTATATATCGATATAAAAAAAATCATTATCGACTACTTTTGTCATAAAATCTACTATATTTTCTTTGGTATAAGCTTTTTTCATATCCATAGTTTTTTCTTCTACCTTCTCACTGAAAAAGTGAACTTGGAACTCATGTATTTGATTTTTAATAAAATTATGGATTCTTTGCTAGATACAATGCACACGAACTATTGCAAAACAATGAGATCTCTTTTTCATTTATGCTCAAATTCTTATAAGTCTAAAGTAAAATTAACTATATATACCACTTTTTTATCGGCCTACGTAGCTGCTACATATTTCGCCTCTGTAACTGATATAGTCACAACTGACTGTAACTTTTAAACCTACTTTACATCTCTAACAATAAGTGTAAAAACATAACCAGTAATAGATTTACTTTTATTACAATCATATGTATAATTAAAATTAATAAATCCTTTGACAATAAAGTCTAATCCTATATATTATAGTGTAAACTTAAAGGTTCCCTTAATATATCTTATGATCCTATTTACAATATACTAATGCTCTCTACCAGGATTCATGATGTAGTGAATAACCAATCCCATTGCATGTGTATTGTTTGATCTTGTACAAATTACAGTGAGCATTAAGCTCTCTAATATAGATCTAGACAATACTCAAGACATATCTTTTCTCTCATCTTCATTGTTATGGCGCATACTAGATGATAACTTGTAATTAATAGAAAGAGGGGTAGATATTGGGTTACATTTTAACACATTGAAACATCACAAAACCTTATTTAGGTAGCTTTTTTATGAGAAAGCCTAATA
>JANKYF010000007.1:45675292-45685408 GCA_029829435.1 Erythroxylum hondense | reverse complement strand
ATTTCTGGATGGAAATTGAGTACAGAGCACTATTCCAGTATAAGATCAGTCCAAAAATATTTGGGGTATAATTTTTAGATTACTAAACCTAATTGAATGATCTTAGTGTCATTAAAAACTTAAGATATAGGAGAATGATGTTCTAGAAGAAAGTATTGCCAAATTACTTCATTTTCATTGTCTAAATGATTAAGAACAGTAAACCCAAAAGTTACTTTTTGGAAAAATATGAAATGATTCATTGGGTTCTAAAATAAGATTCAAAGTGTGTATTTGAGGTATAAACCATAAGTATAAATGATACTTATGTGAGTTTGGAAATATGAATGTTTACATGATGAGAATGATAGAGTGATACCCAGGATTGTCATTGAGCATGCATTGTATATATTCCATATACACATATGTGCGTAAAGGAATACTTATAATTGTGCAATTATTAATGTGTGTGCACACTGTGTGTATTGCATAATTTGGATGTGTAGGATAAACGTCCACATTCTGAGATTTCCAGATCATAGAAGCTAATGCTAATTTGGAGCGTACCATGAGTCGACCTAGATGATCTCATTTCTTTGTTTGTTCTAATTTCAATTTCTACATTGAATGACTATGGATATGATTATTATGCGATGCGAATATGATTAATGTGAATGTTCTAATTCTGGACATTGAATGTCCGAGGAGCTTGTTAAATGTGAGAACATTGAAATGCTCCTTGTATGTGAATATGAAAGAAATAAGTGTTTTCTCAACTTAATTGATGAATGCCGAACCAAGGTTCAATGATGAATATGAAAGTGATTGTGAATCTGAAATCATGCGATTGATTAAAAATATAAGAAAGAGATGCATTCCATTTCATGAATGCATAAAAGATAAAGGCTGATGTGATCAGAGTCATGTTGGGCATCGATTCTGAAACCTAACTCTTGCTCTGATACCATAACTGTTGGACCCCGTTTCCGGAGCCCAACATTCGGAGTCATAAAACGTGTGCTTGTACTTGTTACCATGGATGGTTATTCCAATTAACCCTCACTAATCATCCTTGGTTCATTTTCATTCTCTGATACCGACGTCGGGCCCTATTTTTTGAATCATTCTTATATTGAAGCAAATATTCTATGCTCAACTTCCATCCAGATATTGAACATCTTAGAGGCTGAATCAGAAATTGACCTCTTCATATAATTTGTAAACCTGCGCCTTTAGTTTACTCCACATTGAAAATCATCTCAGTTGGAACCCTACAGATCTAGATATATTCAATAGTACTTCTCATAACTATTGCATTGTCACAAGGATCACTTCGTTTAGAGATCGGATAACAAAGATTGGGCCAAAAGAATCAAACAAGGTTTCGTCCTCCATCATATTGAACCTATTTCGAAACAAAAAGCAACAGATGAATTGGAAAAATTGTCATAACTTTCCCTATAGATATCAGATTAAGGTGTTCTTTAGTTGGTTTGAAAGAGGATGTCAAGATCTACAACTTTCATGAAGACCTCAAAGACAAATTCTATCACCTGTAGGGTCAAAAATGTGACCAGACAATAGGATCAGATGAATAGTGCACCAGACGATATGATGTCATCACCAGACAATATGACATCACCAGACGAAACGTCATCACCAAACAAAGCTTCCTCACCAGATGATACGCTCTCACCAGACAATACGTCTTCACCAGATGATACGTCCTCACCAAAAGAAGAGTCCCCACCAGACAATCCATCCTTACTAGACAAAGCGTCCTCACCAGACGACATGTCATCACCAGATGATACATCTTCACCAGACGATACGTTTTCACCAGGCGATGTGTCCTATACTCCTGAGCATCTCCATTTATAAGGACCATAACTTTTGACTCCGATATCTAAAAATTTCATACTTTATATCGTTGAAAAGTTAGAAAGACAAGCTACAACTTCCATGAAGACAACTTGTCAAATTCATCCTAGATCAATCCAAATTTTCCCTTAAACTTAAAACATGAATTTTTTTCCTTTGGAAGACTTGAAATGTCTTGAACATAACAATTCAGCTATCAAAATGATTTCATTAAACTCTCAAATCTCAACTCATTTGTCTCATCACCTTCAACTACATCTGATCAATCATAATTCCTATCTTCCTTTCTGTAACATCCCACTTATGCATAAATATATATATATAACAACGATTTATGTTTCAAAATCATCAACTTAAGTTGATTCCTTCCTCACGTATATCTAATTTCAACTCACATCATCCATGTACCAATCACATTTCATTAGCATCAAAAAAATAAAGTTTTTACAAATCTTTAATGACATTCCAAACCACATTACATTATCGTCTCAAAATCTCAAATTACAAAAGGTCCTTGAACAAACAAACTTGTTGCTTTCCCAAAATCAACTCAAAATATAAAATAAGCAAATTTGGAAAATTTCCCTTAGGCTCTTAATCACTTAATCTCTTAACTATTACCTGAAGATAAGGGAAGAAGGGGACGGGGGGACGGGGGCGATCTGCTTGAAAGCTCGTAGGTAACAGTTTATAACAAAGAATAAGCAAAATCGTTGAAATGTTTCTTATCTTATAAAAGTCATAGTGAATTTATAAAACGTTTTGTTCTCAAATTCTCAGTCAAATTTGCAATTTTAGCTCCAAAACTTATAGTAAAAAATATCATCACATCAACATAGCATATACATTTAACCATCATGGCAGAACACTCAAATTATGCAACAAACTTGACAATTTCAAAGATATAATACACAAACAAATGACTTGAGGGTTCCATGAAAACAAAATGGAGAAACTGAAATTTTCCCTATGAACAAAATGAGTCCAATTTAAGAGCTCGTATGTCACAAGCGGGTAGCTGGGAGAAGACTCTTGTCAATGTGCATGTGACAAACAGAATGGTTCCACTCTTGCCTAAACAAAACCACATAATCATGCTCAAATCATTTTATCATATGCTCATACTTTCATGTTTTCTCATCTTTTCATTTATACAGAATGTCACGACATATTTCAAGGCATAACATAAATATTTCAAAACCATTTTCCATTTCATCATCAAAATTCATGCACCAGCATGTAGCAATTTCTCAAATCACTTAAAAACATTTAAAGCAACATTTAGGAAGTAATTGAAATCATTTTATTTTCTTGATTTGGAAAAGCATTAGTGGCTCATAACTCTATTATAAACATGTAACCCACCTTGATTTCCTTGCTTAAAGACTTGCTCAAAATGCATCTTCTCTTACTCCTCTTGCCTTTCTTGATCCCCTTATACACTAACAAAAATCTCACTCAATAGGGTTCTCAATTGAAAATCCCACAAAGCACAATCACTAAAATTGGAGCTAGAATACTCATGCATTTTCTAAACTCTATGAACTAAAATCCTTCCAAATATCTAAAAGATTCAAAATGATCTTACCTTGATTCTTCACCAAATAAAGAGATCTTTGGCTCAAATGGAAGCTCTTTTCTTCCTTTACCTTTTTCTCTTCTTGAACCACTTCAAAATCCCTCTCAAAAGATAAGAAAATTGAAACCCTAGCTTGTTTTCTCTTCTTTATCTCATTCTCTTCGTATTTCTCTCTCTTCTTCATGACAATCTCTCTTTTTCCCTTCAATTTTCATTATTCTCTCTTCTTAAAATGCAAGACCACAATTTCTTCTTCCAATTCTACCCTTAATGAATCCAAATAGTCCACTTTATCCTTCCTTATAGGCTTATATTCTTTAACCTTAAATGTCCTGCCAAAAATACCTTTGAACATTCTTATAACCTTAACACTTTAATTCAATCGACCTATATCATATAATCTTTCTAACATCAACATAATAATTAACTCCACAAAATTTCATAAAGACCTCATAATTAATGTAAATAATACTTATTCATTAAGAAAAAAATTTTGGGGGCCAACACTAATTAATCTGTCTTTGTGACTCCATCCAAAGTAACATTAAATATGCCTTACTGAAAATAATTGTTCTTGCAATAGCAAATTTGCTCATAATCATGGAGCCCCATTAAAAACTATATTAGTTGTGTTTTACTTACCATTTGCTCCAAGTGCTTCTTAGGATAAATAATAGTTGAAAATAAAGAATAATATTAAAGAAAATTCTCCAAAAGGAGTTACAATTGAGGCTTTTTATCCATTACAACTCCTATGAGGAACATACAGTGCAAACAACTCATTACATTGAGCCTAGCTAATTAAATTAGCCAACAATATATAAACATTTAGCATATACATTTTATTTTAAGGTCTAGAATTATCTTAATTCAACAAAGCATATAGATGAGCTTCATAAAGACTCACTTTATGGCATGTCTTATATTACCTATAATTGAATCTCATTATTTTCCTTGTGTATGAATGGAAGTTGGTAACATAAATTGCTATATGCAATCAGATAAGTAGCTCCTCTTGGTCTCCTTTTGGCATATTTATTAAGCAAACCTCCATCTAGAGGCCATTTATTGTTGAATATTTGATCACTCCTTTCCTTCCATAGGACATAAATACTATCACATAGTGAAATCTTAGTGATAACATAATCTTCATCATTTAAGCATAACTTCTTAGTTGCCTATGAGATAATTTGACCCCAAATCTCCATACTACATTGTGGTTATTCATCTTTTAGATAAAGAACCATAACTCTTTGGAGAATTCACATTTGAAGAATATCTGAGCCTTATTCTTTTCCTTAATGTTGCATAACTTACAGATGGTGGATAGAGATAGTGAGCCTTTAAATGTGTTAAGAGTAGAAAGATTGCTCTTAATAGAAAACTGCCAAATAAAGGAGAGTTTATGAGGGATTTGCTTGGACTAAATAAGCTTCATTTAAGAAACCTTAGGGGATGAGTCCCTGAACACTTTGTATCCTAACTTAGTATTGAAGATACTAGAGGAATGTCTAGACCACACAATGACTTCCTGCTTTGTATCATGAAGGATTATCTTTGATAATGTTGAAGTCCCTTTGCCTCACATGTCAATTATTGCCTTTGATTAGTTCAATAACTTTTCCTTTGGTTTCATCTTGTGCCTTAGTTGAAAAGCTTGAGGAATCAAGTAGAGAGGGTCAATGACACACCAATTATCATACCATATCCAAATATTTTGTCCATTTCCCCACAATACACTAGATCTCCTTACACAATTTGCACCTTAAGTTTAAAATTTGAAGCATTGTTCAAGACGTATCAACTGTAGGCTTTATTTCCTAGAAGTTGTGATCCTCCAAGTAGTAAGAATGAACTTATTTCACCTATAAAGTTTCTCTGTTCACAAGTTTTTTCCATATTCTTTTGAAAGAACTTTGTTGCTAAGTGTATAGGCCATAGTCAAGTCCTCCTCATCAATAAGCAATCTAATGTCATTTGACTTCACTTCTACATGCATATTCTTACATGCATCTCCTAGTCATTTAGTTTCTTAGATAAATAGTTATATTGAAGTATTAGACGTCTCCATAGTTAATAAATGGGAGGTATACTGCCCTCTCCAAGCATGTCATATAACTCACTCCAAATTTCTCTAGAATTTAAGGTATATATAATAGCCTTAACTAAATCCTTATATATAAGAGTTTAAAATCCAAAATGTAACAATATAGATTATCTTCTACCTCTATTCATAATTATTTTAACTTTCTTTAGCTCTCACGTTGTACCATCAATAAAACCTAGTTTATATTTTTCCCTTAGTATGTTATATACCAACAACAACAACATTTAGTAGAAATCTCGCTAAGGTGCGAAGTTTAAAAAGATTTAGTAGTGCATTGTCTTACTTCTAACTAGTGGAGAGATTATTTCTAAATGATTCACATGATGGAAAGGAAAAAAAACAAAAAGTAAAATATGTAATCTGAGTTGATGAATGAAATCGTGACAAGAATTATACAAGAATAATCAAAACTCTAGAATTTTATAGTCATCCTTAATGCTACGATAACTTTAAGCAAAGTTGTGTTGAAAAAACAAAACCCTCTCACTCAAAACAAAAGAAAGGTAAATATGGAAAAGCTTATTCACGATATATTTTATTAGGGGACAAAAGGAAGATCCAAATTTATATTTTATATAAATTACAAAACCTTGTTTTAGAAAACGTATTATCTATTTATGTTTATGTATCGCGGCTTCTAAACTAGATGTAATCTATTAACAGTATTCAGTTGGCGTGAGTTTGATTTACAAGTTTTACCTACCAAATGCATGGGTTCTTTATCTGCTTAAGATGACTTCAATAGAGCGATATTTATATCATTTCATAAATTTTTTAAATTGCTTAAAGGGGTCCAATGTGGCTGCCTCCAACAGTCATATTTCATTGTCTAATTCAATGGAGTAAGAGCAATGATTCGGATTCCAAGGTACCAAAACGTTGTTGGTCTGGATTACTAATCCCATCTCTCCATCCGACCTAGTAACCCTTGCCGTACATGAACTCTTTTCCCCGTTAAGAAGCAGCACGTTTTGACGTACGGCTCATTCTCATCTCTCCCCAAACATTCAGGAACAGAAACAGAGATGGAACTGAAGGAATGCTGTTTCAGAGTGCTGCCATTTGCAGCAATGGTGATGTTAGAAAGTCTGAGTAGCGGGTTGACCACCCTAAGCAAAGCAGCCATGTCTAAAGGAATGAACAATTACATCTTCGTTCTCTACTCGAATGCTATTGCCACTCTTTTCATCTTCCCCACTTATTTCTTTTTCCTTAGGTAAAACTCAAACCCATCTTCTCTTCTTTTTTAATCTTCGCTTTCTATTACCAAATTCATCAATTTTTCCTTCTCTCTCTCTCTTTACAGGAAAAAGAGCCCACCTGTTACCTTTACCCTTCTCTGCAGATTTTTCATCCTTAGTCTCTTGGGGTATGTTTCATCTATGCTTTATTTTGATAACCCTTCGGTTCGGTGTCCAGGAAATTCATAATCTTTGAGTTTTGCAGGCTTACTGGGATGCAGAACTGTGTGATGACAGGTATAAACTACAGTTCTCCTACTCTTGGCTCTGCCATGAGCCAATTGATTCCAGCTTTTACTTTCATTCTTGCTGTCGTCTTCAGGTTTTTTCTCTTCCCTTCTCTCGATTACATTGTCTGCCAAAAAGAAAGGAAATTTATGTTCATGATTTGTCAGATCAACCATTTTCTCAATTCATGATTTTGAACTTTAGTGGATGGTTAGATTACCTCTGTCTTGTGTTGAGCTCTAGGCACTGTGGCTTTAGATCTAGCACATTAGAGTGAGGGATGTTTCCTTGATTTGTTTTTTCCTTCATTTTAGGATGGAAAAGGTAGATTTAAAAAGCTCAAGAAGCCAGATCAAAATTTTAGGCACAGTGCTGACAATTGCAGGAGCAATGATTGTTATATTCTTTAAAGGTCCTAAAATAGGTGGCATCAGTTCACGTCAGGATCCAACCCCTACCAATTTGGTAACAGACAACGATTCTTGGGTTATAGGAGGCCTCTTCCTAGCAACTGGTTCTTTATGCCTGTCAATGTATGCTATTTTGCAGGTGATACACGGTGTACATAAGCTACTGAATAGTTGTATGCAATTGTTCTCTATATTATTTACCTAATAATATGAACAAATGAAACTGATATTTGAGTACATCTTGATTAAAGGCAGCAATTCTAAAGGAGTACACGTCAGAAATAACCGTAATCTCCTTCTTCTGCCTCTTTGGAACCATTCAATGTGGAATACTTTGCTTGATAACAGTGAGAGACCCTAATGCTTGGAAACTGAATTTTGACATTGAGCTCATCTCTGTCATGTACTCTGTGAGTACAAGATAAGGACATGTTAAACTTTTTCCAGAGAAATTTTCTTTGATCTGCTAATCTTATCATACAAATGGTTTTTGTTTGTAATCCATTTCCAGGCTTTTTTTGGTACTTTTGTGACATATGCGGTGCTATCATGGTGCATAAATAAGAAAGGGCCAGTTTTTGTTGCCATGTTCAAGCCAGTGGGGATTGCTGTTGCTGCCTTATTGGGGGTCATCTTCCTTGGTGACACTCTCCAACTTGGAAGGTACTATCTCTTATCTCTCTGGTTCCTTACTCATCAGTATTCTAGTCTTTGGCCACCGACATAAAATAAGCCAGACTGGTGTAAATCACTTCCCCTAAAACCCCAACATCCTTTATCAAAACACCATAATGGCAATGCAATTCTTAAAAATCTGCTTTCATGGAAACTGAAGTTCAATAACTGAAGCATGTTTCTTGGGTCAGTATTTTGGGAGCAATTGTAATTGTTGGCGGTTTCTATGGAGTGATATGGGCGCAATCCAAAGATGAGGAACAGAATGAACTGAAGCAATCGTCATCACAAAAGACTCCTCTCTTGGAGTCTCGCCAGAGTGCGTAGCACAAAGGTAATCAGCCCCCTATCCTAGGATTAACGGATAAGCAGAAAACAGATGGCTCCATAGAGAGATACAAGGTTAGACTAGTGGGGCATAAATCTTTAGAATTTGTGTTGTTGATGTTGATTATTGATCGTATTAAAATTAAAATTTCATGCTTAGCTTGAGCTAAAACTTGTAAAATCAGCATGTGTCTTGCGCTTTATTAAGAATATAAACAAGAGTACATGGGCTGAAACCGAGCAGGTTAAAGAACATCATCGACTGTAAGGCTTGATGAATTTGACTGAACTTTCGGCAACAGTTCCTGAGCAAGCAAAACAAGAAAACAAAGGGTTCTGTCGTCCATTAATGATATCAGAAACGATATTATGAATCGTTGATCCAACTCTGACGTTCTCGCTTTGTGCACTATTGTCACTGCAAATGTATCTGCTACACACCATAAGGTAGATGTGAAAGGCTTCTCTTTCCTTCTCATAAGACAAACTCGACCAACTTGTTGGGCTGATGAGCGTAAGATCTTTACAAGGAAGCTCGTCTCTCCACCTCAACATTGCCGGGAAGGCGATAGCCAATTTACCTGAGCTTCGTGTGAACGCAGAATGCTTACATTTCCGTGTCACGTTAGTACTTGACCAACTGAGAATTACTCCGACTGAAACTGGCAAACCAGCTGTGAGCACTTCCGCACTCATTAGTGCACCTGCAGCCTTGCATTCATTGGTCTACCATTAGCTTCGTATAGAGCTGTAGATAGCAAATACGATTGGAAGCTTAAAAACATGAAAAGAAATCTGCAACAGACGATTGGAAGCTTAAAAACATGAAGCTGGTCGTTTTCTTTTTAGACAAGATTTTCATTCTTTAATGAAGTTTGAGATATAGAGGAAAATAGACATTTAAACGTCAATCTCCAAGCCAATACAAGGATTGATTATAAAATAATAATCTGACTCCTAACATGGTTTGTAGAAATTCTGTGGTGTGGGTGCAGCCATGAATAATAATTGAAGTCAATTAAAGGTGCAGAACAAATCCTTAAAGCAAAAGTGTAATGCGTGCGGAAAGATCGACGACAATTTGATGGAATAAAGATACGCAAGGTTTTGATTTCTACGACACCTCTCAGAAACTTATTCCAAGCAATTTCGATGATCAAAATAAAACCAAGAAAAACGAACAATCAACATGCCATAATTGAGAAAATAATTGATAAGTGAAAGATAGTTCGAAAAGTAGCAAGAACAAGAGAATAATGTTTCTCCCTAAAGCTGACGACACTCAAACAATATGATCTAAAAAAATTGTAAAACCCTAAAATATAAGTATTTATACCTAGGTCAAATAATAAAAGGTTGGACTAAAATATATGAAAGCCCAAAATAAAACGAAGTTCACAAATTAAATAAATAAGTTTGATATCTTCTTGGACTTAAGTGATGAAGCATTAAATAGTCCAAGTCTTCGTGTTTTCAAGCTCCAAGTGTATCCGATCCAAGAATTTGAGTTAAATGGATTTTTTTGGGCTCAATTCTATTAAACTCTCCTCCAATAGGCTCGGAGTTCGCCATCTTCTCAATGTTGGACCCCGATCTTTGAGTGAAAATTTGAAAATAATAAATGAAATTAAATGAGTGTTTTTGTATGTGAATTGTGTTATAGATGATTATGAAATTGGAATGTAAAGT
>JANKYF010000007.1:45659209-45675192 GCA_029829435.1 Erythroxylum hondense | reverse complement strand
TTGGTCTTTTAAGATCTAATTCATACAAACCATTTGTAAGCATACCAGATCCATAATAAATGTCATCTTTATAAAAAAAACAACTATTATTCTTAATATTGAAAACAAATCCATTCATGTCCAAACATGGAATAGAAATAATGTTTCTTTTAATGTCAGGAACATAATAACAATTATTTAGTTCAAGTACAAGACTAGAAGGCAAAGTTAACCTACAAGTTCCAATAGCTAATGCAGCAACTCTTGCTCCATTACCTTTTCGTAAGTCCACTTCGCCTTTTCTCAATGCTCTACTGTCTGTCAGTACCTGCACATTGTTACAAATGTGAGAACCACATCCAGTATCTAATACCCAAGATTGTGATACAGAAGTAGAAAGATTGATTTCAATCATAAACAAACCTAAAGTTGAAGTTACGCGTAACTTCTTTTCCTTCAAGCTAGCAAGATAAGCTTTGCAGTTCCTCTTCCAATGTCCAGCTACGCCACAATGGAAATAGATGCCCTTGTCATTCTTCTTCTTGACACTGCTTGTTGGCTTTGCCACTTTAGCAGAAGCCTTCTGATTCTTGTTCTTGTTCTTCTTCTTAAGGGTCTTACCCTTATTCTTGGAAGAAGAAGAGCCAATAATAAGAACATAACCAAATTCCTTCTTAAGGCATCCCTCAACAGTCTTGAGCATATTGAGTAATTCAGCCAATGTTATTTCCTTTTTGTTCATGTGGAAGTTCATAATGAATTGTGAAAAACTCGGGGTAAGAGATTGGAGCACTAAATCAATGCTCAACTCGAGGTTCAGGTCATACCCCAATTGGCCTAATTTTTCAACGTAGCCAATCATCTGTAGAACATGAATTTCCACTGATGTTCTAGGAGCCATCCGGCATTGAAACAGGGCTCTTACAGTCTCAAACCTCTCCACCCTACCTAAGCACCGAACAACTCTTGAAGGTGCAGGAACATTTCCCTTGCATTCACACTTTCATGTTGCCTCTGAAGCTTGGGAGACATGCTTACTAACATCACACATGTCACTTGTTCATTGTCATCTATATGACTTTGATAATATTCCCAAGCTTCATTGACAGCATTTTGAGCAGGTTTAGGTAAAAGCTCATTGTCAAGAATGTACAATTTTTTCTCTTACCTTAAAACAATTTGAAGGTTATGTAACCGGCTTGAAAAATTTGATCCAGTTAATTTGTTTGCATCCATTATGCTCCTTAAGGACAAGTTTGTACTCATTTTTCAAAAACTGTTCTGTCAAAAACAAAAAATTATTTTATGTCGTAAAACCAAATAAATAAGGACTTTAAAAATTTGGTAACTCCCATTATTTTAAACAAATTAATAGCCCTCACTATTAATTTGAGAAATTATCAAATAATTTCCTAATGGGATAGGATCCCATTTTAATTTAATTGATCTTGAGTTTGTTCAACAAACCAATTAAATTAAATTAGGTAGATAACATTTTATCAATCACATCCTTTGTGATTCCTAGATCCGTTAGGAGACAACTCTTTGTCATAAAAATAAATAATAATATTATCCTAACCTTGCCTCTAAATTAATATGATCATGAGTTTACTCATTCAAATCATATAAATTTAGTTAAGTAAAACCCATCATTATACGACCAAACATGTTCAAGTTAAAGCGGCTTTGAGTTTACTCAACAAGCCTAGCAATAAACAAAACTATGGTTTAATCGTATAATAATGGAAGGTTTTATTCATGTTCTAAACATGTACTTAATATTTTAATGAGGGATTTAAAATAAATAAAATAATAATAAAATAAAATCTCATTCAAAATAATATAATCTCATTATATTAATTTATTTGACATAATCTAATTACGAAAAATAAATTGAGATTTTTTAAAATAAAAAATGATAATTTAATTAATCAATATTTGAAAAATTAAATTAAAATAAAAAAATAACAAGGCCCACAAACCAGGAGACTATCTCTTGGCCTGCTGGCCCACAGACTAGGAGACTACATCTCCTGACCAGCTTGGTTAGGCGCCAAGAGTCGCAATCTCCTAGCAGATGGGGCGAGTCACGCGCCCGTCTTCTGTAGCCTCCTGCTACGTTTTTATTTTGAAAGAACCAAATCAACACTTTATTATGCTAACTCCATCTTCAGACTATCTCAAGACACTATGCCCTATCAGTATCTTTATAAACAAACTTATAAATATATTAAAAAAATCTTTAGAGAGATAAAGATCTTTAGAGTCAAACGGTGGTGGTTCTTAATACTCATTAATCAAACATTCAGTAACAATCATTGAAGAATACGTAACCTAAGCATATGTTGTTTATTAAAAGCAATGAATAAAAACAGATAAAGGCCACCTATATTTAATAAGAAAGTTGATTTAATGGAGCAACAGGCTTGAGTAAATGAACAGAAACTTTGTCTATTTCACAACCCTTTTGCAATTAATAAACCAAGCAGTTTCAGTTTTTATTAATCTGATATGAAAGAGAAGAGACAAGCATGCATGCAACTCTTTGTCTTCATTAGCACATGCAACTCTTCGTATGGTTTCAAGAAACTTCACGCAAGAGGAAAAACAAGCGAAACAAAGATCAAAATAAAATCTTTTCCAGAAACACTTGTAACTCTTTCCAGATTTTCAGAAAACTGAAAAATTTCCAGAAACTGATATAACGCGGTTCACATTTCCAGAAACACATATAACCATTTTACATCCAATCCAAAAATAGAAAATGCATATAATCATGAAAATTTCCAGAAGCTCATGACCACTTATTCCACACTTCCAGAAATGCATATAATCATATTGCACCTTTTATTTCCCGAAACACTTTCGGTAGAATAAAGAACAAAATTTCCAAAAAAATTATTGGAACAGTGAGAACATGCACAAAACTTAAGAGCAACTTTCAAAAAAAAAAACTAGCCATGTAATGAGCGTGTATTACCACCACAAAAAATTCTTAAAATTAGTTTTTTAGGTTTAACGTATCAATATACAACTTTTCCATATTAAAAACAAATCAAAATATATTCAAGCTTATGAATCAAAAATAAAATTGTTAAAGATGGCTCTGATATCATTGTTGGAAAAATTACACAAGATCGAATCTTAGCGCAACGAAAATAATATAAAATTTTTTTCCATAGAATTAGCTTTAACATAATTTAATTAGAAACATAAATAAGAAATCGACAAAAACCTACTAACATGTTGCGATTTCGTATTATAATTTTTCTGTTTCTTTGAATCTGTCAATCTACAAGTCGTTCAATCGTCCAGCCTCTAATGGTATCCACAGATCTATTCAGAGAAAACTCAAATCCAATTTAAGAGGAAAAATATAAGAAGTGCTAGCCTCCATTTTTTTTTTCTAATTTTTCCTTTTATATGACAAATCTTATTTTTCATGTCCTTGGATTTTATTAAAATTACAACTAAAGTCATACTTTAATTATAATTATGAATTAATCCGTATAAGATAAAATATCACATATTGATCCTTAAATTTTCTAAAACTTTTCAATTAAGTCTAACTTAATTCAAATTTCAGTTTCTCCTTTATAGACCTTTTATGTGTGACCCATTAGGATCCTAATATGGTGTTCATGATTATAAATTATAATTCTAATTCATAATTAAAATCAGATAAATTAAAACTCCTTTTAATTTATCTTTAATTCTCTAATTAAACAATTTATAATCTTATATCATGATTAACGTCAAGCAACATGTTATGACTACCTAGATATTAAGAATGTCAAAGTGATTTGACTTAACATGTCTGTACATGGTTATCTTGTATAAATTATCCTTTCGCCATCTAATGTTCCAATTAGAATTAGAGTATGGAATTCGTGTCTACTTTAAATAATCCAATCATATTTGTTCTTGCTAATTAGTAAATGATTTATAATTGATATTTGGAAATAACTTTTCTAAATTTTAATTTACTCTTACCAGAGATTTCCAAAATCATTACTAATCAAGAACAACAAAACATTCTCCCTAATTACTTTAGGATAACAAATTCTTTGTTGATTTACTCAACTATCTCCACATAGTTCATACTATATCCAATAATTACAGAATTGAACTACTCCAACAATAGAACATAAATAGCATCAAAACATAGTAATTCCTACATGAGATAACTTTGAAAATTTCAAGTCTAAGGATTAACTATGCAACCATCATAATAAGATAATCTACAGACACACAAGTAATGTTCCCTTCAGGATTCTCATAATTGGGTCAGTTTGGTGAACTTATTCTCTAATAAGCATCCATATGTTTGTTTAAGCATCTCCACACTTTAATTTATGAGATTGATTACTTTCTTCATAAGAAAAAAACAAATATGTGCTAGTCTAACCATTTCATCAATACTCCATCTTGATGAAACTATGACTAGGAACATCTTAGGAATAATACAAAAATGCAATTTCAATCTCATAATTATAATCACATTATAATTTCTAATTACATAACAATTATTTCAAAGATTTTATTTTTATGATTAATAATTAAATAATTAAAAATACAAAAAAAATAAAGAATGCATTTTTTATTGAATAAAACAAATTTTATACAAATAAATATACGACTAAAATTGGCTGCAAGAGCATAAACCAACATGTATTAAATATTAGAGGTAAAACGTTGCTGGATATCATGGCTTATATATGAACTACTGGATTGTGACTTAAAACTCATCTACATCAGTCCCAGAACTCCTACTTCTTTCACAGATGATCAAGTTCTCGCCGACCAGTTACAATATCCACCGCCGCACTCTTATCTGTAGATTCTGTGGAGCTCTCTCTATATGGATTAATGTGGAGTTCAAGATTTGTTTCCACATCACTGGTTTGGTTTATATCAGATATCAGCAATGGTTTTCTTTTGAACATCATTCACGTGGTCGTTCTAAGGGCAGCATCTTTCATACAATCAGCGAGATTGACTTCGTAATAAAATTGGTGCTGCATATTAGGTTGGTTGTCCGTAGCAACGGCACATACAGAATCCGGTTCCATGTTTATTAACTCCATTAAGGCTAAATTTTCAAAACAAAAAAAAAATCCTTTAAGGCTAGTGTTGATCTATCTTTCTTAGAATTTCAAGTAGAAAAAAAAAACAAAATCTCCTATAATGACCTTCCTGGTATTGCTCAACGTGAAATCTTTTATGCTGCAAGCTGAAGTTATCAAATCAGTGAGTGGAAGTATATCCGCTTAAAAGCTGCGTCTCTTGATGCTCAACCCTGTTAGAACATGAAAGAGAAGGGCCTTTCAGGATCATGTAATTTAGGCTTTGATTGCAGATCTTTCTTCGGCACAGCTTTTATTGGAATGCCAATATTCGTTGTAAACACTAAACAACATGGGCTCAGGTGACATTCTGAATATCTTTATTTTGTTTTTCAGTTGGTAGAAGCTCATTCTATCAGTTATTATTTACATTGTGGGTTGGTGAAGATAATTGGTACAAGCATTCACGTAACAATTCAGATTCTAGATTCCAACTCTCTACATAATTCATTATTCAGCTACAGGATAACAAACTGCAGTTAGGGAGCGTTGAATTGACACAGTGCAACAACCAATCAATTTTAATTAAACATAATGACATCTGTTAAAATTTGACCATCAAATAACGAAGCTGCTGCTTCAAATATGTTTTCAAGTACATAAGAACAGTACAACAAATGATAATTTTGGCACAACAGGGGATAGAAAAAAAAATGAACTCTCACACATACTGCCAAGAAATGTCAGCAGAATGCTGTGATATTCAGATCAAGTTCTTATTACCATGCATGTCAACATTGGCCAATAAAGTATGAACTCGATTTCTTTTTGCAGACTTGCACGACAGTTCCGTGCAAACGGTACTAAAAATGAATTAACCGCAACAATATGAAGGCATTATTAGCATCAGAGGGGTTATTGTCATTGAAGTAAAATTACAATACCAAACTAACCGCTGCCAAGTATTCAGCAAACACCATTGTGGGGTGAATGTTCATATGTTCCAATGCTGGCAGACAACATATTTCAAATACAGAGAACTGCCATTAAGCCAATGTGGATAAGTCCAAAATCATGCATAAATTGAAGTGACCTACAGCAGTAATAAATCTAACAACCAATCCACATGCCAGAACAAACAAAGCAAAACAAAAGAAAAAGGATCAGCTATCCCCTCTGCGCTTATACATACAACTTAAGGAAGCCTACAATACAGCGACAAATCATACCAACCAAACCATTTGCCAGCAAAAGGAAAGCTCAAACAAACAAAAAGGCAGAATCCACCGTCCCCTCTGCTTATATGTATCTGATCAAAATGAAGAAACAGGAAACAGGAAAAAAAACAGTAGATAAAGCAATAACGAAGCACATATGCCTCAGCTAAAAAAAATTCACCAGTCCAAATTGCATTCTCAGAACAGTTGGAATAGGCTAGAGAAGGTTTTAAGTCCAACTGTATAAATTTTTGATGCAGTGAAGAAACAGTATGGCACCAGTTTCTCAATGCCTGAGCAACACAGATTGCTTTCCAGCGGTTAAAATATCTACAAAGGGGAAAGTAAACTGCAGCCACCCAGTACAAATTCAAGGGAACAACAACCCAAGGGCCCATGATCTAAAATACAATTGATACAGCAAAAGGAGGGGGTCGGAGACTGGACAACATCAAATAACTCGCTTACCACCCATCCTCTGAGAGCAAGTTAGACTATCTCTGGAAGTTGACAACAGCCACCAAAGAAAGCTGGAAACGAAAACAAAATAAGACATCAATTGTGGAAACTATTTTTCACAAGAAAGTACTTATGTAAAACTCCAAGCATTTAGGAATGCTCAAACTGAAGAAAATGAGTAAAACAACACAGAGGTGGAACACTGCGGAGCTTACAGGTTTCACCAACAACCTGGGCTACTGCCATGAGGACTGCTTATACCCTTCCCATCCTCCCTCAGGCTCCTTCCTCTTCAACACCCCACCACCAGCCACTGAGTATATTCTTGATGGCTCCTCCAAAAAGGCCTGAGGATTGGCAACAGAGAGTTGCCTTGATGCAAGAGACCCAGTTTCATCTCTCCCTTCTACATCTGGACCAAGAGGCCCTGCATTGAGGTCCAGGCCTTGTCTCCCCCATTTCTTATTGCTGTCAGAACTACCATTGCTGTTGCTATCTGGGAGGTTTACAACACAAGGCCTTGAATATTGGGTTGGGACCACACCAGCAGGTGCTAATATTTGAGAATGCACACTAGGAAAGCAAAGCTGCCCACCAGTTGATGAATCTACATATGTCGCCGAACCGCCTGAAAATGTAGTTGAGGGCAGAGGGAAGCTGGTACCAAAAGGTAAGACAGGATATTGGAATGGTGTAGATGGAAAAGGTAGTGCTGGAGAAGATGACAACACTGGTCCTCTATAGAGATCACTTCTAAATGGAGTAGCATCTGGGGGTGGAGCTAACATTCTTTGAGGCCCACCAGATGCCACCATTTGAAAAGGCTGCTCCCCTCTATCAGGTAAGATAGACTGGATTGTCATAGTTGGATAATGATTGCCTAGAGGAAACCATGAAGAGAAGTTGCCCATGTCTCTATTATTTAGCCGAATCCCAGAAACTGATGACTGGGATGTCGGGGTGTTCCTAGTGTGCTGCCCAAGTGTTGTTGGTTCTGCAAGTACTTCATCAACAAGAGGCCCATCATTCAAATCAAAGTCCATGAGGTTACTTCCATCACAAATACGAAGTCCAATTGAAGAAGTTTTTGAGGGTTGAAGTTGGCCCGCCAGCTGAAAACCATTGCTACTCAAGTGAATGCCAACATCAGTAGGTTCATCCACTTTGTTCAGATCAAGATCAAATCCCCCAGAGTTTCGACTAGGCACAGAACCCTTTAAATCATCATGTGCCAGATCACATTTCTTTTTGCTGCCAGAGATACCACCTGTACCCTCAGCAGAGCTTCGACAGGCCAAGTCTTCCAAGATTCTTTCATCTGGAACATTCAAGTCAATGTCCAACAGAGGACGACATAGTTTAGGAGCAGCAGCATCAGGTACAGAAACAACGGTTGGACCTACTGACATCTCCAAAGCTTTTCTTGGTCCAGCAGGTCGAAAAGCACTTGTGGCGGCTGATCCCTTCCAACCAAGCTCTCCCTTATTCTTCAGTAAATCCACTGGTGGAACGAAAGGTCGTTTTGCAGCTGCAGCCACTGTAATTGAAGCAGGAACACTGGTAGACACGGAAGAAACTGTCAGTGGCATAGGACTAATTAACTGTTGAACAGGAGAACATCCCGAAGATCTTGATTTGTTTGGGTCTCCATATCTTCCTTCATCGGAGTTGAACCCTTGATTCAGGTCAAACTCAACTTTTGCTTCCATATCTGAACCCCCTGCAGCAGTCGATGTACACTCTTCAGCTTCATCAGCTTCTGTGCCAGTCATCTTCGATCCCCTAGATCTTCTTTGGTGCTCCGGTTCTTGCAAATGTACAGATAACACCCTCTGCACCCTTTGAAAAGCTGGCCCTCGATTATCTCTCTCTTCAAAGTGATTACCTACAGCATTCTTCACCAAGAGCTCAACCTTGTCATCAGAAACAGCTGAACCTACATAGCTTTCTTGTTTGATTTTTTGCTTCAAGGCAGACTGACTCCTGCAATCTATCTCATTAGCTTTTTCATCCTTCAGCTCATCCATGCTTTCAGAAATCACATCCTTGGTAGAACAAGGAGGCTTGGGATCCCCATCAGTTCTTTTTGCCAACTGAGTATGCATCACATCAGCTGGTTTCTGTTCAATCTTCACAACCGAGTTTAACTCTTCATTCTTTTCACCATCATTAGCTAGAGATGCAGATGGTAATGATCCTTCAGCATCTTTTTTCATTTCTACTTCTGAAACACTGGCCTTGCACTCAAAGCGAATAGTACCAGATGAATGTTCTTTAATATCAGATGTGCCATCTGCATTTACTTCACCACCTATTGCATCCTCAAATGTCTCTTTGCCACCAGAACCTAATGTACTATCCACATTGCATGCTGGAGGTACAACCGAGGTAGTCATTACCATTTCTTCTGATTTTACATTACTCTCTAGGCAAGCCTCTGCAGTTTCTTCTACATTACTGCTGTGAACATTTGGATGTCCAGCAAGGTCCCCTATAGGTTTTTCTTGAGAAACAGAACATTTACCCTGTGAATTCCTAGCCACTGAAGTACTGACCACAATAGCTAGCTTCTCATGTTCATCATCAACACCCTCAGCAACCCCGCTTTGGTCCTGGCCATGGTCATCAGCTGAAGATGACTTAACTCTTGAATCACCACCTGTGCAAGAGTTATCAACAAGAGGAATATTTCTCTGTGGAGAATCAATCGGCAAAACCATATCAGACTTAGACACCTCCCCAGCAGCAACACTAGCAAGCAAATTCATTCCAACATCATCACCAGCTGACATGGTTGAATTTGCTTCAGCATACTTAGCACAGCTTTCGATCAATGCATTCATAGAACTAAAAGAAGCATCACGTGATTTAGCCAACTTATGTTCATTTCCAGATGATGAGGAAGCAGCTTTAGCAACTTCAGCTAGTTTTCTAGTATCATCACCATTCCTAGAGTGCTCCTCATCAACAGCAGCAACAGGAGAACCATCCCCCTCATCAGACCCGGTAAGCACCTCCTTGAAATCATTGCTTTGCCATGACTCTGTATTGACATCCGAAGTAATTGTAGCTCTATAAGCATCTATTTTCTCCTTGCCATCAGACTGATCATGCTTGTCAGGAAGCACAGGGGAAGAAGCTCTGCTGTTCATGACCATATGGTCTTCAAAAGAACCTCCACTGGCACTTTGAGCAGGACTGCGACCTCTGCTGGAGATTTTAAAAATTAATTTAGCACTATTCCCCTCAGCTATGGGAGTGTCAACTGCTTTCTCTGATGTTAATGTGGACTGAGAAAATTTTTCTGAGCCTGGATTTCTGTGCAACGACGAATTTTTGCTTAATCCTGTTTCCTTTTGGACCCCATGTATAGTTGATCCTGGGATGCCGTTGATTGATTTCCGATGACATGTAGAGCCACTGATGATCTTATTGGCATTAACTGAAACAGCACTACAACTCTTTGCATCTTCCTTCCCAGAAAACCCTGCAGTTTTTACATGGTCACTAGAGCATGATTGGCTGTTATTGTGGGACTGACTGGAACTGCTGCTTTTTTCATCCATCGAAGCTAGAGGAAGATCAGGTAGACCACTGACACCAAGGTTTTTAGATGATCCCTCTTTAAGATTATTACTCACTGATGCCAGCAGTGCTGCTGGTTTTGTAGAACCCTGAGGGGTGGATACAGATTTGACCATCGTCTCTCCCTGGACAGGCTTTGCGGAAGCAGGTTTTGATGATGAAAGTTGTGCACCAGAGTTTTTCATCACTTCAGAGGATAGACCTGAATGCCTGTTGCCTTCAGGCAGACGTGATCTGGCAGTCCAGGGGACAGTCTGGTTGGAACCAGATCGTGCATCCATTTCAGCTTCAACCCTTTTCTTCCATGTGTCAACTAAACTTCTTGCTTTCTTCTGAATTTCCAAGTTTTTATGGGACCGCAAGTGATTCACAGACTTGCCAATGTTACACATCTGTAATGCCTGAAGATTTACAGGCAGCTTATCAAGTGCACGGAGCAAAACTAACAAAAAATCTTCAATAGATTTATCGCTATCCTTAAGACCACTACCACTACCAATCTTTCCTTTGTGGACCTCCTGCAACCATTCATCAAAAACAGGTAAGCCCCTCATCTGCACAAACCAGTTAAGGCAATCAATCTTATCTGTTGCTGCTACAACACCAGCCAGTATTGACCTGCCAATCAAGTTTATCTTTTTCTCACATTTCTCAGGTTGCATAAGTTGCACTAATTTCTCAACAGCTTCAGAATCTACAAGACCCCCTTTGTCAGTGAATTTGGCAATCTCAGATTTCCAAAAGCATTCTGGTTTGTTGTTATCTGCATCACCATCATCCACTTTAGTGGGACGTTCTCGTTTAACCGGTTCAGAGCCCTGATCAACTCGATCCCTTTTCTTTCCCTTAGTTTGAGAATGGAAGGAGGAAGTACTATTCTGTACACCATCAGGAGCTGATTTTAACTGTGATGTTGTTGTCGGACCATTGATTGGCTTTGGAGAGCGCCCACCTGGTTGTACAGTTGCATGCATTTCTAAGCGTGTCTTACACAATAGTTGATCTACTTCTTCTTGCCGTTCCTATGATGGGGAAAAAGAATCAACCACAGGAATGCAATTACAAATAAAAGAAAAGTAATAGAATTTAACACTCACATCAATATAATCTTGATCAGTTAACCACCATAAGCACTTGTTTGTAATGTCATAAACTCGCCTGCAGACAAATGAGCAAATTCCTGATGGAAGTTCAACACCTTTGGGAAGGAAGGCAACTTTACACGGATGAAGTAATGATGCAGCAGGAATCTCATCCTTGTGAAAGGAATAAAATATCTCGTTTGGCGCAGCTTCCAACAGGATGCCTTTGCCAAGCTTTACTTCAGCAGGTCGGTAAAGCCAATTAACACCTAACTTCAACTTGTTCTCCTTACCAGTAGTCAGCGAACGAATTATACCAATGAAAGGTGGGGAATCCTGAGGTGGTTTAAATAGAGCACATTCACCAACAGTAATCTTGCGTCCATCCTGTAGGAGGAGATAGCATAAATGGGCTTTAGCCAGTCAATTAACAAATTCATAAATAGAGTTCAAAGGGTGAAAGAAAGATGAAGCAATTATCAATATCAGATACGATCCTATAGATAAGACTTACCATCAATCAGCTGACCTAGCATTATTAAAACAGGAAAAGGAGATCCTGAATAGTAATTAATAATTGATCAACATTCCAGCTTCTATGACAGCATAAAAATTGACCACAGAGTAAATACTTAAAACAACTCACGGTATTTTTCAACAAAAAAAAAGAGTTCAGAGGAAACCAAGTAGTTTGCATGGAAAACCAAATAATTGTTCAACCTCACCGATGTGTTTGAAAATTAGAGCACCTCTGCAGCATGTAAGGTTGCATTCATTTCCAAACAGATAAAAAAGGAGGAGAATATGCGTAGCTTTCAAACTATATAACCTTCTGAAGAAATCTTCTCTTCTGACCTTAATTTCAAAACGTTGGTGGCCCAACAATCTCATCAAAAACAGATCACAAGGCCAACAAAACTAAAACAAAGAATCAAGCTTACCCAGAAAAAGAAGAAGTTCTGTTTTTCTTTCTTTTTTCGCTTTGGAAACATAATCATGAGAATTAGTAGGACAGGGTCATCAACGCTCATCATCAAAAGTGACAGCCTCAAATTTTTAATTGCTCTACCAAAAGAAGAGGAAGATAAGGCTCTAAATACTCTCTCTTTTTTTAATAAAGCGTATCAGAACTCATCTACCCATATTTGTAATATCTCTACTGAAGGTACTCAAATTTCAGATACCCCAAGTATTCTCTAGGTACCTAAGCAACGTAAAGAACAACAAATGCATAAAATAACAATTGGAGCGAAGAAGAAAATCAATAGTCAAAACTATTGAAAAGAAAGGAAACAGAGAAGGTTATGAACAGATGGAAATCGGTATTTAAACAACAGCATTAGCACCAAAACCATCTGCAATCCCACGACACAATTTCAGAGCTACCTCCAACTCATTCCACCAATTATACATAAAGCCCATCTGTTACCCCAAATAGTTTCAATACTATGTCGCCAACGTAAAGACGCAATTTTAAGAACTCAGCCTAGTTTCTCATAAGCTTCAGAGTTCACAATAAACAAGCCTTAAAAGAAAAACACCAAGCTATTCCCAATCTCTCAAGATTTTCATCAGTTAAAGCAACCAGTAAAACATAAAACTAGTCATTAGATTCACTAAAAATCCCAAATTTGATGTGTTTCCAGTCAATCACAAAAATCGCACAGTACCGAGCGTATTCCATTCCCCAAAAACCAATCCAACATTGCAAATCCCGGAAAAAGCCATCACTGATCCAAAGAAGCAATTTAACCTCCCCTTCCCCCAAAAAAAGGAAAAAAAAACATCGGACCAAACCCAGAACAGATACTAAACCGGAAAAATCGAGAACAGGGATTCACCTTGTAAAACGAATTAACTGGAGATAAACACGAAGAAGATGATGAAACATCACCGCTCACAGCAACCGAATTGCTACGAGAGGGTTCTTTCCACATGTGCCGAGTCCTTTTCCTCTCCTCAGCTGACCGCCCATGCATAGCCTTGCATTTTCCCCTTCGAGTACCATCAATCCCCTCCCCTTCGTTTCAACCTCCAAACCCCTCTTTACAACACCCTTAAGTCTCTTCTTTTTCCCCAAATCCAAACACCAAGATCCAACAAAAACCCTAAATTTCACTCCGCAATGAGTCCGGATCCCGCCAACCTTCGATTTCTCACAATTAATCAACCCAACAACGCCTCCCCAGATATGACTCAGAGATAACTCGAGCCGCCGAATCGATCTAACGAAAGAAAACTCGAGATTTCAGAGAGAGAGGGAGAGAGGGAGAGACAGAGAGGGAACGAGACGACAAAAGGAAAGGTGTGTTTGGGTACTTGGAAGAGAGAGAAAAAAAACATGGGGGGTCCGGGCAAGGGCTGGGCAGATCGGGCAGAGTCGTGATAACGTTACAACGCGGTGACATAAGGGTGACAGGCTTCGATTAGATTCGAGATGTGTCAGTGTGACAAATGTAATGTTGACGGCTGATTTTTACTTAGAAAAGGGGGGCGGTTGACTTGGAATTTGTTATTATTTGGTGGGGTCTCACACAACCCGCAAATTTGAATTATTCGAATTATAATATATTTTACAAAATTCGAATCTGTGATATCTTTACATTAAAGAAATTAGTTGAATACTAAAAAATGGTGTTGGGTGGGGGCTGCAACTGCCGGTGCAGGTCACATGTGGCCATATGATGGCGGAAGTTAAGGTTGTCTTGAGATGTTCCAACACATATACACACATTAGTAAAGTAAGGAAGTGATGATGATGTCCGTATGACTAGTTTCGTTGGTTATTGGGAAGAAAAGTGAGTCTAAAATTTTAAGTTTGAGTTTCGGCAGCAGAAATATGAGAGCGCATCTAATATAGTGACTCCTTATGCATATCAAGTACTGGGCCGTCTTTCTAAAAAGTTGGCTGAAATCAAACTATAATTTACCTTTTTCACACAATATTAGGCCGAAATATAAGGGCGCTTAAAATAAGCGTTCCACTTTTGAATTCAAGGATGATGATGATGTAAATGTTGCGTTCGTGAATTTTGATTTTTCAGGTTTTTCTTTTCTTTTCTTTTTCCCTCCCCTCTCTTTCTAGTCATTTGTCAGAAAGTACTGCAATCACTGACTTCGATGGACAATCTCTACCTGCTATGTCTCTGGATAGCTGTGCTTAATGATTTAGTCTGTTCTTTAATAAAATATTTATTTTTTTTAATTCAATATTCAAACTTTTTATTAAATTTAAAAGCTATAAAATATGAAAAAAAAAAAACGTACACCGCATCCTTTGCAGACCAACGACAATATAAACGCTTTGTTAATGCAGAAGGAGCTGTAATGATAGAATAGCCTTCTTAACATGATCACTGAAGTATCTTCTCTCAAAAGAAATTGCATAAAGCGTGACGAACATGCCATCAAAAGCACAGGATTTTGGGCTTTGCAGCAGTTGAGAGTACTCAAACATCGCATTGAGCATGCCTAATGGATTCAATTAATCAGAACGCCTTTGAAATACCCTTAAACGTCAAATGCTATAAGGTAACCGCGACCTATGCACCAATTGCAACTGCAACCGCAACTGCCTTACCAGCTTATGAGCCTCAGCGTCATTGCTCATCTCATAACGATAGTTTTTTTTTTTATTACATTAAGTATCCCAGCTTAGTCGGACTAATTTTAATTCCCTAAAATCTCACCTCAAGAGTCCTAGAGGGGGTAAACTTGAAAACCCCAAGATCCCTTATGTTCCTACGTCGCCTGTACACGTCTGCACACAAAGAGTCTTCACATACTTGATTGTTCAGCTGATGATTGATCGATGGCCCTCCTTATTCAGCATCAGGTTCCCATCAGCTCCCAGGTTCTCTAGTAACTCCAACTCCTACACTGCTGCTGGAAGCGAGACGTCCGTAATTGATCCGATCAAGGAGCTGTGCTAAGGAAATTAGAGGATCATCAATAGGAATAATGCCTATTTCTTCTCCTTTAACGTGACTCGAACTCAAAACCTCTTAAAAGAAAGAGCCTTAAGTAAAGAGGTTAGACTACTCAGGCCACTCCTACTTGTCTATAACGATAGTTTTTGAAGGCACGGAACAAGCGATGCCGAGAGACAACGACCCTATTAACGTGTGATTGTGTGACGTGCATGTTCAGATTCTTTCCTCTGCGTGTAACACTGGCGTTTGATAAGAGGAACCGGCGATGCTCTTCAAGAACGGTGATAACCTTTAAAGTAACTAAGCGTCAAGCTCAATAGTAACATGAAGCCCACAAACAAAGCAATCTATCTTTCTTGGTTATAAATTCAGTCATTTTTATGCAGGGACATGGATGGAACGTTTTAGAGATTTTAAGTTTTTATTTTTAAATTTTTATCTTACGTGATGTGAATAGAACACGTCACCTATCATGATCACTAATTAAGAGTTATTTTTGCAAAAAAATAAAACATTTTAATATTAGTTCTTAAAATTTGAAAATAGTATTTTTAAAAGTGCTTAAGAGCTGCTGACCGATATTTCTGTTTTTTCTGTTGTAATTGTTTATTTTTATTTTTATTTTTATTTTTTGTTTTTCTTTTAAATAAAAATAAAAATTTC
>JANKYF010000007.1:45473771-45486354 GCA_029829435.1 Erythroxylum hondense | reverse complement strand
TGCTTTCTCATAGTTAGAACCTTCCTAAAATACCTTGTGGGTAATAAAAAAAACATTATACCCAGCGACCCCGCGCAGGTGAGTTAGTAGAGAAATTTTTTATTTTAAGTAAAATTGTGATATAAATCGTCCTCATGTATGTAGTCGTTTAAAATTTAGAGTCAAAATTTTACCTTTCACAAGAGACCTATCTAATTCAAGCAAAGATTAATTTAAAAGTGAATAATTTAAAGGTACCTTTTTATAATTAAAATTTTCTTAAAACATTTAATTGACCGAAAAAAAACCATTTTAGCCGGATTCCATGTCACCAAATCCTAAGACAAATTGTCGATGAGGCAGAGGACAACTTGTGACCTCGTCACGACGGGGTCCCATGTTTTTAGGTAAAGATAATTATGGAATCTTGTCCACATCTTGGAACTAAGTAAAATTGGAACGCAAGTAAACTATCCTCTACTGGGGAACAACTATGCCACATCCACAATCTCTTGTTCATTTGCATCGAGGTGTTAAGTAGATGGTCCTTTATTAACTTGTTAATTGATTATTACGTGCTCAGCGTTCAAAACGTTGAATTAGGGATGCTCACGTGTGACAAAAGACACCTGTAAGTTAACGAAAACTATGTTGAAATCACAACGCTTTGGGAGTAAATTTGAAGAACATCACCGTACAAAATCCGATAGTGTTGTTAAAATAGGCCTCCCAAGTCCTACGGAAGAGGAACACTGACCTGCCACACTTTGATATTACAGTCCAAACTCCCACTGTAAATCATTAGCGATGTATTGGAATGGTCACATCGATCAACAGTCGCCGTCAAGCACTTGATAGGGCCCTTATGACCTTCCAACACCGCCACACAGGAGAAGTTCCCACCAGAGCCCCTCCAAATTCTTACCGTATTATCCGCTGAGCCACTACACAGAAAATCCGACACAACAACGAGGCACAGTATGGACTGTGCATGCCCTCTAAGAGCACCAACGGCCACCATATCTCCGGCGTCATCCTTTTGCCACACAACTATTGACCTGTCACATGCACCGGAGTACAGAACCGACCCATCTTTGTTCAGAGCCAAAGCATTGATCCCAGAGTTGTGTTTTTCAAGTGTTGCAACCAAAGAATGCTTTTTCTGTCCAACTCTCCTCCACACTTTTATTTTCCTGTCAGCCGATCCTGTGTAAACGTCACCGTCGTTTGAACATGCCACGGCGTTTATTGCGTCGTCATGGGCATTTGTTACCGACTCCATACATTTGAAGTCGCTTGTCCTCCATACCTTCAGTGTTCGATCCCATGAAACCGAGTAGAGAAGAGACTCGTCTCTTGACAAGGCAAGTGCAGAGACTGTGTCGACATGATGAACCCACGTGCATGTCTTGTGTCTTCGAATCTTAACCTGGTTTTTGGGCAAGATAATCTTTGAGGCACGATCACCAAACGTTGGTAACGTGGCTAAGTGTGTGCACTTCTGTTCATCAGGTTCTTGGATGCTGAGTTTCCACACCCGAATTTTATGATCTTGATGAGCACTAAAGAGTTTGTCAGCCAATACCACTAGAGACTTCACCGCACCTTCACCAATAGCCACTACGCTGCTGCTTGAACTTTCAAACTCCGCAGATGGGTTTCTCCTCCATGATCGGATTTCTTTGTTGGAAGAACCGCTGTACAGGAACTTTCCGGCGACGGTCAGAGAGGATATATAGGATGTGTGACCTTTGAGAGTGGTGACACAGTAGTAGTGGAGGTCCGGGTTTTGGGTGTGATTAGGTTGTGAAGTGAATGAAGGAATTGAACGGAGACTTGGCTGCCAAGAGAGGGATAGTAGGTTTGGTTGATATTGATGGTGGGTAGAATTAGATTGGAAACTACAGTCTAAGTGACTATTTTGTTGGTATTGCTTAATTCCCATGTTCTGAAACTGATGAGGACTGAGGAGACAACAGAATGGGAGGAAGAAAGTGAAAGCTCGCTCTTAATAGTTAATATATAGATGAAAAGTGGGATCGTTTTAAATTGAGGTCAAGTATCAAATGAGACATCCTTGAGTAAGTTTAGGAGAAAGCGAGGCATGATTAGCCTTATTAGACTACCGCTCTATTTTCCATGCTAAGGTTCGAATCTTTGCATGTGTAGATCAGAAATTTTTTTATATATCTACCATGTTAAAACAGGAATTAGGGTACTTAATTATTCTAAAGAATAATAAATTTGAATTAGACTATTATTCAGTCAACTTCATAATGGTCATAACCATTATCGTTTGAAGTAAATGATCATGTTTAAACAAGTTATAGATCAATTAACTTCAATGAACACCTTAATCTCGTAAAAAAAGCAAAGTGCTTGGTTTACCTAATACAATGGTGATTATTTAAGAATAGAATAGATGTGAATGAAATGGAATGTATATTATTTAGTTTGTTTATTTCTAAGAATTTCTAAAGATAGTGTAATATAATGTTTAGTTTGAAAACATAAATTTGGAATGACAAAGAAATAACTAATAAAAAGACCAAAATATCTAAGTAACCCTACTAATTACATCATCATCATCATGATTGTTGTTATTATTATTATTATTATTAATTTTCTTAGTAGCTAAGTAATAATGTGGATTCCTTAAGGATATTTTTGTTCAACAAGTCTTCAATTTTATTCCCAACCACTTGGAATAGATTTAGAATAGATAAAGATAGGGGTTGTGGGATTACTTATTCCCCAAACTCAAGAAATATGTAAACCCCTAGATTATATATTATGTATGTTTTCTTTAACTAAACAAGAAAATAGCTTATTACTAGGAATTATTATAAATGAAATGGTTATTCTAGTTAACCAAATGCCCTGTAAGTATTACATCACCTTAGGAGAGTGGGAATTGATTTTGCTTAAGAAAAAACATTAATTTCATATTTGGTGATTCTCTACTATGGGAAACAAAGATTTGAAGTTCATGTTGAAAAGCCAACAAAGATATTGGCCGCAAAATTACTAGTTCACCTTTACAATGAGGAGAAGAAAGAAAGGAAGGATTTCACACCATCAAAATATGCTGTGTTTATATGAATGGTCTGAGGCGGTTGTCCCGTTGGTGAAAGATACCTAGACTCTTTGGGAGTAATCACCTTTTTTTTTCTGAAGGAAACTTGTAGCACCTACTTTTTATTGGGATGGCAAAAGATAAGTTTGTGTTGGTCTAAATTCGACTTTATCAATGTTAAGATCATATTATTTTAATTAATTGAATTTTAAATTACTGAATAAAATGATATTATTTTATTCTAATTGGTTCGTTTCGATCGAGTCGATCTTGAGTTTGGGCTATGTAGTATATAGGTCATATACATAGGTACAATCTAGAGTGTCTAAGAAAGTTGTTAGATATTTTCTTGAAAGTCTTTTAGTTAATGTAAATTGGGATGCATATGTGACCCAAGACATCACGTTTGGAAATTAAAGGTGAAAATATGGGCATTTTAGTATGGTGAAGGTGTATGTGAAGGAAGATACATTCTAAGAAATAACCCTGTCCAAATAATATCTTTTACACAAAGATGACACTAAGATCTGTAGAGCCACGACTGTCACTTAATATGTAGAGAAATAGTAGGATTCACGGCCTAAGGACATAAGTATACAAGAGACCATGTCATGTTCTAGAGAAAGATAGTGAGATCTATGTTCAAGGACACAAATGTGGCTATGAAGGACAACTTTATCTAGAAACATATTTTTTTTTATGGAATTCAAGCTCTAAGAAGATTTTAAGACTTATATTGTGGTTAAGTTATGTGGAGTTAGAGAAAAAGGCAAGTTATGTCGAATAATATCAAATAGAATTTGCAAGTAACTATACTTGTACAAATCTAGTCTATATATTAAGGAAATTTGTAATCACTAAGTGAGTTTAATTAATCAATAGCAAAATCAGTTACTCTTTGCTATCGAAGATGTAGGCACAATCAATTTGCCACACCTTATTAACAATGTTCTTATTGGTTCTTGTTTCTTTCTTTCTTTCTTTCATAAATATATTTGTTGCATACACATTATTTTGTTAATGATATAATAAGATTTGTTAAAAGGCTGTAGGAGAATAAGGTAGAAGACATAAATTAGCTCAATTTAGTGAAATTATAGGCATGAGCAACTAGAACTATTTGGTTATGTCCTATAGACGAGGTCATGCACCACATTATGGAGATTGCATCCCTTCTAGAGATATGGAAGAAGCTGGAGAGTCGATATGTGTTGTCTTTCACAAACAACTTGTATATAAAATAGAGGCTATATAAGTTGAATATGTAAAAAGGAACACATCTGTAACAACATATGAATATGTTTAATCAAATAATGAGTGATTTGTTGAGACTTATGGTTATTATTATGGACTTGGATTAAACAATGATTCTACTTTGTTCTTTACCTCTATTTTATGAACATTTAGTGACTATGCTTATAATGGGTAAGGAGATAGTGAGTGTGGAGGACATCACTACTATGCTATTGACTTAAAACAAACAGATACTTAATATTGGTGAAAGATCTCAAATTAAAGGGTTATATTAGGGTATCATGATTGTGGAAGAAAGTAAGGTAAAGATGGCTCTTCTAATTAGTTCTAGGTTGAAACCAAAGGATGGAAAAATAACTTAGTGCTACAAATGTGAGCAAATTAGATGTATCAAAAGGGACTGCCCATATAAAGAGCAGAGGGACAAAAAGGAAACTTGATTTGTCAAGGTGTTTAATAAGTCCAGAGCAAGAACTTAGATTGCAGTGGTAGAGACATGCTCTATATTTTAATCAATCAACTTCAAGACTCGTGATTTTTAGATACAAGATGTTCATACCGTTTGATAACAAATAATGATTAAATTGTTATCTATGTTAGGAAACTTTGGGACTATCTGGTTCGGAATGGTAAAGCTTATAAAATTGTTTGAACATGAAAGTCAAGATTAAGATATTTGATGATGTGATTAGGACATTAAGTAGTATTCGATAGGTACCAGATTTGAAAAAAATCTCTTTGGAAATCTTACATGTAAACAATTTTGGATATAAAACTGAAAACAATATTAAGGTGGTAAAATGGTGTGACGCTTGCGATGAAAAGGCCAAAATTGATAAAAAAAATATCTACATATTAGTGAACATAATTGTAAATGGAGAAATTAAAATAGTGGAGTTAAAAGAAAGTAGTAATGCAATATGGCATATATGCTTGATTTATCTTGAGAAGCGAGAGATGATCGAACTTCATAAAGGGAGCTTATTAAAGGTTTCAAGCACTGGAATATAGACTTTTGTAAGTTTTATAAATTTAATAAAAAGTCTAGGATAACCTTTAAGGATGTAATATTTAGAGAGCAACATATATTAAGGTAAAGATATGGAAAGGAAGTGTTAGGACTAGCAAAGGATAATACTAAGTTAGTATAAGTGAAACTAGAACAAACTGGAATCAATGCTAAAGAGGCTGAAAATTGTGGTTTGAGAGATAGAAAAATATCATGAAAAGAGCATCAATATGGTATAGTTATGGATAAAATGAGACATGACATCAGGTTATCAAACAAATCTATTTGAGAAGACTCAATTGCATATGATCTTACCATCATTAATGGGGATCTAACTACCTTTAATAGGACTAGGAAAGTCAGGAGAAAAATAAATGATGGATATGTGGTATGGTTGAATATATGAGGTTTCACAAGATCAATAAATTAAGTGCATCTGGAATGATCTTGTTAAAAAAGTTTCACATTTCAAAGAATGTAATTGATATGTTAATAGATTTGGTTATCAAGTAGAAGGTCAAGCATCACTTGGACTTGATTAATGTCCAAAGATGTTAAACATGAATACACCTTAACCTATGTAAATTATATTTTTCAAGGTGGAGATTAATGTGTATGAAACATAGACACATGTGTAATATTAAGGTATTGTAGGAAAAACGAATGTAAATTTTTAAAAGTTTTTTGGTGACCACATGTAGCGCCCCCTTACCGTAGGGTACACATCGGGACGCCCGCAGGTCGCTTCGACACGTAACCCATGATAAAGGTGCACTACCGAGCCAACTAACTAAATCCACATGGCATCAATATAATAATCACTAAAAATTGAAACCAAATATACTTTTCATTTCATTATCTCAAATCCATAATTATACAATTCTGTCCAACACTACTCAACAGAAATTAAATACATCCTAATTAAGTCATCCCAAAAGATCTCAACTGACCCACCTCTGCGCCATAGCTTCTCTTGTCGACACGGTCCACAAGGCAGAGAAGACTCTAACAATTTCAATTTACACATGCCCAATTTACATTAATTTCACACATATAGCACTTCAATAACAACTTTCCGATCCTTCGGACACCTTTGGTCCGAACCCAATTTCAATCAAACACGTAACCCTCCATTTCATCCTCATGGCATAAGCACGAAATTAAGCACACAAAGATCGAGGAACCAACTAGGTTACTCACCTGTAACTTCCGAGCTAATGTCGGGAAGTCTCAGCCATGTCGGAGGATCGACGCTCCACATATGCCTCTAAACAATCAAAACACATAAACATTACTAATTGTGCAATTTACCGAAGTCAATTATGCACATGCAATGAATCGATTGTGTACATGACATGTTTATGACATTCTCGACACAAATCCGAAATCTTCCTGAAATCGATTTATGACTTCCAAACAACTAGATCTGAAATCCTTAGTCCTTAAATTGCCATAAATCAGGAACCCCAAATTAATAGGACAAAAACCTCAAAACTTAGGACTTAAATCACTTAAATCATTTTCAGAACAAAAGGGCGTCCTCGCCGCGGCGTCTGGTCTCTCGCCGCAGCGAGCTACCTCGCGTTCGCCGCGACGTACCTGTTGCGCGCGCAGCGACGTGCCCTTCTCCCCCTCGCCGTGACGTGCATTATTCGCTCGTCGCGGCATGCGAGAGGAAATTCGCTCGCCGCGGCGTGTTCATCACACGTCGCAGAGTGCGACTCTAGCAACACGCCCAAAACCCAGATTTCCAACTTCTGCAACTTCCAATCCAATTTTTTCCCTTTTCAAACACTCCTAAAACAACCCAATATACTTCAAACAACTCATTCCTAACCTCAATTCCATCGAATGACCATTATCCCTAAATTATCAACACCAAAAGCAAGAAAATCATCATCGGAAATCCTAACATTTTCCATTCCTCAAATATTCAAACCAATCATCCATATAACTCATTAAAATTCACAAATCAAACTATCTAAAGGAAGAAGCAAGAGAACTTACTTGATTAAATCTCAAATCTTTAGAAATCACTCCAACCCAAACTCAAGCACACCCACAACAATCACCAAAAACCATACCCATCAACATCTTTTCCAATATAAGCTAAAGAGGAAACTCAAAAGCAAGGGAAGGGAACAATTGGCAAGAAGAAGATGAGAGGAAATTGCAAGGAGGAAATCACGAGGAAGGAGAAGAAGAAAAGCAAATTTTTCCTCTCAAAACCAGGAAGCATCGTGGAGGACAAAATTCAAAGGTAAGGGTTTATAAACTAAAGATCTAAGGGCTCGTTTGGCAAATTAATTGCCGCAAGACCAGTCCAAACAGCCGAAATCCAATTTCTTATTCTAATTTCTCCCGAATTCCAATGGCTCTAACCCTAATTCCTCAAATCAAAATTCTAATCTTCCATTGCCATTGGTTAATCAATTTCGGAACCGAAAATTTAATTAATCAGTCATTAGGTCAATTTTTCGGTCCGGACCTATTACTCCGAAAATTCTAGAAAAATTCTTCAAAATTATAAAACTCACGATCATACACTCCAATTTCAAAATTCAAACTCCTAAATCTCATTTCTCACTCCAATTAAATTTCCAACGCTCAATCTATATAATTATCACCAAATTTCTAATTTACACAATCACATCGGGAATATGCCATACATGTATGTACATTTATGTGCTAATGCAATAATTACCAATTACCAAATATAAAGAGGCTACAAATGCATGAACAGGCCAATGATGAATGCACACTCACTGTACCCATCCCATCAGTGACGGGATATTACATCAAGAGTCACTTGAAATTTCCTTAAATGTTGACCTTTCTACTTATAATTCACATTTGAAATAAACTAGTTCAACGCACTCAATGCTCACATGTTCTTGGAAGAATTCCTTATCCCTCACTGACACTACAAGAAAAATGTCGTTTAGCGATGGATATTACCGATGAAAAACTTAAACATTCCATCGAGAGAAAATTTAGCGACGGAATTTACCGACAAACAAAGGCATTATAAAAACGGCCACAGGTAATAATTGTCAACGAGTAACATAATGTCTGTCAATAGGATAAAGGTGTCATAAAAACGACCATATATAATAATTTCTGATAAGTAACAGAATGTCCGTCGGTAAATTTACTTACGGAAATTTTATGTAATAATCAATGAAAACATAAATCACGATCCCAACTAAATAATGACGCAAAAAAAGAAACAAAAACCCATACAGTCAAAGTACTAAACAAAACCCAAATACAACAATGGCAACGTAAAATTGGATGGACCACCACTTACCTCAACGATGTCGGGCGATGGAAGAAGATAGCAAAAGATGCAACAAATGCAAGGCCACCGAAAGCCATCGAAAAGCAAAAGAACCGAAAATGAAAGAACCCAAACCTTTAATCATGGAGGAGAAAATGAAAGAAAACAAAACACAGAGAAGAGTATCGAGGCTTTCAGGTGTTAGATTTTTATAATTATCAAACCACGTCGTTTTACAAAAAAATTTAAGAACACTGTCGACATCGTTTGAATTTAGCAACGGATTCATTTTACGTCGATAAATGTCATCGCTGATTTTTCTCAACAAACCTTACCACAAAATGACATTGTTTACATTTTATTAAAAACATTACAATCGAAGCAAACGATGATGTTTAATTTTCAATTTTACTGACGGAATACATTTCTGTGAGTAAAAGACGACGCTTACTTTGCTGCCTATAATTGGCGCCTCTTTTACTGATGATGATTCCTATTCCATCATTATATTTCATTGCAAAAATTATCAGGATGATTTTCCTCCAGCTTTACCGACAGATATTTATCCGTCTCAAATTACCATTTCTTACGACAATTTTACTGGCAAAATTTGATTTTTCGTCTCTAATTTTCAATAGTATTATTTCTATCGTAATGATCCGTCGACAATCGGTAATTTTCTTGTAGTGTGAAACAATTTTATGCTTAAGTTACTAAACCTACAAACTATTCCCAAGCTGCAAAAGATCCTAAATCGATTGTTGCAATGACTATGAAATTTAATGCCCTTATATGCTCAAAATGTGGAACATAGTACTAGCTTCTTAAGCAATAAATATTATCAAGTGCAAGTGGGTGTATGGCATCAAACAGAATCCTAACGAAACAATTTCACACTATAAAGCTTGTTTGATTGCTAAGGGATTTCTTCAATGACTCGGAATTGACTATAATGTTACTTTTAGTCCTACTATTTATCTTGCGACAATAAGATTTGTTTTAAGCATTGTTGTTACTAAATATTATTGTATTAGACAACATAATGTTTCAAAAGCTTTTTTAATGTTTTACTTCATGAATAGGTTTATATGTCAACCTCGTAGATTTGTAGAAAAAATTAGCCCCATTGTATGCTTATTGCATAAATTTCTCTATGGTCTTAAGCAGGCTCCACTAAGTTAATTCCATTGTCTTAAAGAAGCATTACTTTCATTCATTTTTAAAGCTTCTAATACCCATCCTTCTCTTTTTATTTTTATTAACCATAAATCTCATATTTTTTCTTGTATATGTAGGTGACATTGTTTTGATAGGTAGTTCTAATAAAATGGTGATGGGAGTTGTTTGCGCACTTCAATCTCATTTTGTAGTCAAAGACCTTGGCCCCTATAGTATTTTCTTGGAATTACAATTACAAGTTACAGCAACTAAAATTGGCTTACTAGTTATGCAATAAAAGAACATCGATGATCTTTTATCTAAGACCAAGATGCTTAAAGCGAACTTGATCTGTACACTGATAGATCCTTCCACACATAAAACTTCCTCCATTGGATCATTTAAAGATGTCATTCTCTATTGACAAATGATTGGAAGCTTACAGTATCTCAGTATTACACGACTTAGCATTGCCTTTGTAGTCAATCATGTGTCTCAGTGTAGTCATCAACTATTGGTTGACAATTGGAAGCAAATGAAAAGGATTTTTTTTTATTTTCTTGGCACTTCTTGCCATGGTCTTCTTCTCTGTCGATCTTCTACACTTTCATTTTATGCGTACTCTAATGATGATTAGGTTGGTTGTCCTAAGGATCGTAAGCCTACCACAGGATTTGTTATTTTTGTTGGACCTAATTTAATTTCCTAGGCTTCAAGAAAGCAACGAGCAGTTTCTCGATCTTCTATCGAAGCTGAATATTGAGCACTCGCCATTGCCATTAGTGAGCTTTAATGGCTTTATTCTCTACTGTATGAAATTGTTTTTTCACCCACTACACCTCTTATACTTTGGTTTGATAATTTGGGAGCAACGTATCTTACTGTTAATCTTATATTTCACTCTCAGTCCAAGCATCTAGAGATAGAGTTTTATTTTGTTCGGGATTTAGTTAAAAAAGGTCGTCTACATATATGGTATATCTCCACTCTTGATCAAATGGTGAATGTCCTAACTATGTCCTTATCTAAGGGAGATTTTCAACAAATGAGACAAGTTGACAGTTTCCCACTCTCACCTTGAGGGGGACTAATACGAAAATTATGTCTTTCTAGAAGTCTTCTCCTTTATCTTTATCACCTACATATTTGTTACGTTTAAGTTGTAGATAATTTGTAGATATTCCAATCCCACTTTATCTCTATCTATAATCCAACCCCACTTTATCCCTCTCTCCTACATATTTAATGTGTTTTAACTTGTAAATAATATGCAGATGTTTGTAAATCTAATCCCAACAAGTCCATATATGTAATTCCAACATATTAGCGTAGTCTTGATGTACTTCTATATTATTTCATGTAGTGGCCATGTTTATTATATTGGTAGAATAAGCTTAAGTCATTTCAATATATAGGAGAAATTGGAATTATTATATTATAATTATGATCCATCAATATTGTTGAATATAAATATATCTACAAAAGATGCAATTGTCATGCATATTATATTGGTAGAACAAGCTTTAGTCATTTCAATATATAGGAGAAATTGGAGTTATTATATTATAATTACGATATGTCATTATTGTTGTCTATAAATACATCTACAAAAGATTTTATATTTCTAATGACATTATATTCCCAAAGATTTAAGGTCCTTTTTCTTTGTTTAAAAAAGATTTATGATAATGAATACTTTAGAATTATTGTTCCTTAATTAGGCTAATTCCTTCTTATGGATTAAATTGTGCTAATTTTTTATTTAAAAAACTACATTCCTTACATTCCTACTTTATGTTTTCATATAAACTTAGGTAATATCCAAATTAGAAGTGGTATCAATCCGTCCAATATTTTTATTTCATAATATTTTAGGCTTACATTTTCTAAGTTATAAATATAATTATCACAAGGAATACTTTTGTTATCAAGAAGGTAAGATGTCATATCCTATATATTATCAATCCGTCCAATATTTTTATTTCACAATATTTTAGGCTTACATTTTCTAAGTTATAAATATAATTATCACAAGGAATACCTTTATTATCAAGAACGTAAGATGTCATATCCTATATATAAAAGGGATCAATTCACCTTTTTTCATTTTTGTATGTTACCCTGACAAACATTAAAACTTTCATATCACCATTGTATGATGTTTAACTAAAAACTAGAAAACCATATACTCTCAACTTCAAATGACAGTAAACCCTCATAGAAATACTTACTCTGAACTTCAAGCAATGAACTCTCTGTAAATGAAGCTTTAGCTCTGCCTTATGTAAAAAGATATTAGGCAAAGTACATGAACTCGTCATTGCGTCTTTTTCATGGATGATCGGCGAGAAGTAAAAATACTAGTGACAAACCATCCTTATTATAATATATAACAATAACTTCATATGTTTAACTTTCTTTATAGTATATCTATTCTGTGAAATTTAAGACTTAGATTTTTGGTATACGTGGGAGAATTTTGTATTATTTTATTATAATTATGATCCATTGTTATTGTTGTGTATAAATATATCTACAAAAAATTTATATTCTTATTGAACCTTATTTTCCCATGCCTAATTCTTTTTTTATATGAAAAAAGGTTAATGATAATGAATACTTTAGAATCACTATTCTTTAATTAGGTTATACCTTCTTATCAACCTTATTAATAGAGTTGTACATACAATTACCATGAAGGATTCAATAGTCAATAATGTATAATACTTACTCAAAGCATGTATCAACAATGTTAATTAATTATTTGAAAATTGGGGAAGTGTCTAACTTTTGATAGGTGTGCAATGGAAACATTTATGATAATACG
>JANKYF010000007.1:45298040-45311199 GCA_029829435.1 Erythroxylum hondense | reverse complement strand
ACCTTGGCTAGGTTTTTATTCATATTATTTTCAATCTTATTTTTAATTTCTTCTTGCGTGATTTCGTGTTTCTAAAAAAATCAATTATTCCCATTTCAATTATTTTCATTAATATTTATATTTTATATTTTTATTTTTGATTTCGCACAAATAGATAATTACTTCACTGGTCTCTGTGGATTCGACCCTATTCACCACTTTACTCGTTTAAAGTTCTAGAGTAGGAATTTATTTTTGTTAGTTTGACACGCCACCAATGACCAACTCATTTAATATATCTACAAACGTTTACAAAGAAGAGAGTTGAGCGGGGTTATAAAAATCATGTAATGCATTTATTCGTTGTTGTTGTGTTTTTTTATGCCACACTCATTTAATGCATATGTGTACGTTGATATTCAAAGCATCGAATGGGTAGTCGACTATGTGCATTGGATACACAGAGTGCGAACAATGGAGCGGATTGTTTTTGGGTGTCCCAGGGTCTTGACGGAACCACCGCTCGGGTGATCTCTGCTGCTAGCCGGCTGGGTCAAGCTCAAGCTCAATACCGATGACGCAATCAAGCATCACCATCTCGCTTCTTTAGGAGGCTTGTTCTAGGACTGTCAGGATCAGTGGTGTGGTGGCTTTCTTCATCCACTCAACCGATGCTCACCTCTTGAAGCTGAGCTCTGGGGAGTTCACTCAGATCTACAACTGGCATGGGATCGAAGATATCGACGCCTCATCCTCGAAGTCGATTCCCTCGAGGTGATCAATATTCTCTCTACTTCCACTGGCTATGCTACTGACCAGTTTGTTTTAGTTGCAGGTATCCGGCGTCTCCTCCGCCACCCCTGGGAGGTCCAGATCCAGCATGTTTACCGCGAAGGAAATTAGAGTGCCGATTGCTTGGCTTCGTTGGCAGCATTTGCTACTCCGGGCTTCCATATCTTTCCGGAGCCTCCAACTTTAGTTTGAGCCCACATGCAATGGGACCTTCACAGCTCGTTGTCTCGCAGTCCTCGAGCTTCTTTAGCATAGTTGTTTTGTTTTATTTCCTCTGTAATATATAAAAAAAAAGTTTTCAATGCACTTGAATAGATATTGTACGTATGCTTTAGCATGGGCAATGCAAAGTATTGCAAAATATTTGGTTAAAAAAAATGTTTTGACAGATGTGAAACGTATGCATGGATGCATGGTGTAATACTACGTTAAATTAATAAAGCATTTAACGATGACCACAAGTGAGTGGCTTTTGTACCTTTATGCAAATAAAGCTTCGCTTGTTCTGTTTCACAAATGTGTCATTAAAATGAAACACCACATGCGTGAGTTTATATTGATAAATGGCTTTAATTGTAAATGTTATTTAAAGAGGTGACATGATCACTAGTGTTACTAAAGTTGTTTAATAACATGAAATCTTAATATTTTAAAATTATTGAGTTTATTTTAATATAGATATATAATATTTTATCAAAAAATTATCCACTCAAGTAAATAATAATATTTATTTTTGTTTATAAGGAATGACCTAATAATTAGGTGACTTGTAATTCAAGGATAAATAATATTTTATATTACATATAAAGCATGTGTGAATTAGTTAATTTTATACTTTTGGCCTAGATTGCTTAGGGAGTATAACATTAATTAATTCTTCGTCACTTGGATGGATAAATTAAATTAGACAAATAGGAACGACCTAATAATCAGGTAACTATTTAGTATTGAGCCTACTATCATATTTTATATGATAAAATATGAAATTTATCACTATTTAATTATGCATGAGTAACGACTTGACAACTAAGGGACTCATTCATGTTTTAAAGATGTTATATCATTTAGATAAAAGTCCATGTCTAATGATATATGATTGTGTTCTTATTTGGGATTTTTTTCATTTATTAGATTTCTAAAAATGTCTACTATATCACTGTGAAGCATTCTTGATGCTAACAAGCTAGTGGGTAACATTTTTGATGATTGATACCGCAATTGTTCTCATGCATGAAAAACTTATCGATGTGATGGATAAACCTATGAAAGAAGCACCTCCTGAGGGAATTGATAATGGTAATGCACTGGGTGCATATTTTAAGTACAATGAACAAAGTATTAATGTCAAGTGTATCATTCTTGCATCAATGAGTTCTGAACTCCAAAGGCAGCATGAAGGTATGAATCCTCCACAGATCATTAAAAATTTTAAGATGTATGGGTCACAAAGTAGGACTGCTAGATACCAGTTATCTAACTCCTTATTTAAGTCTGAACCGAAGCCCAATTCTCCTGTGGGATCCCATGTTCTTAAGATGATTGATCTTACAGAATAACTTGAGAAGTTATGGTATTCACTAGGGAAAGAGTTGTCATAAGATTTGATCTTACAATCTCTTTTTGACATTTTTTCACCATTCATTGTTAACTTTAACATGAACAAGATGGATTGTGATCCTCATGAAATACTCAACTTGTTGATTGATTATGGACATCAAATAGCATCATCTGAGAAGGTGAAAGTGTCAAAGTCTGTTAACCTTATTGGTAACTCTTCTAAGCATAAGTGGAAGGGCAAAAAGAAGCCTACGAAAAATAATCTTGGACCTAAATGTGTTTAGAACAAATCCAAAGGTAAGGAGAAGATAGTTGACTAAAAGGATGCTGAGTGTTTCTTCTGTACAAAGAAGGGACACTGGGAGAGGAACTGCCCTGAGTATTTGGCTACTTTGAAAGGCAAGAAACAAGGTAGGACATTTATGAAAAATGTTTTCATGATTTCTTTAAGTACTATTGATTTTACTAAATGGGTTTTAGATACTAGTAGTAACTTTAACATCTGTAATATGTTGCAGGGTCTAAGGATCAGTAGGAGATTAAAGCAGGGAGAAGTTAAGCTAAAAGTTGGGAATGGAGTAAGTGTTACTGCCCTAACTTTAGGAATTATTTCTCTTGTAATGCCTACGGGAAAGACTTTATTATTAGAAGATTGTTATTATGTTCCTAAGTTTGTTTCGAACGTTGTTTCCATTTCTTCATTAGACAAACGTGGATTTTATACAATCTTTAAGAATAACCAATGTAATATTTTTCATGGTGATGAATTATATGTAAGTGGTTATTTACAATATGGTTTTTATGTTTTACCTGAAATAATTATTTATCCAATTATGAATGTTTCTGGTAAAAAAAGAAAGAGAGTTAATCATGTAAATCAAACTTACCTTTGGCATTATAGACTTCGTCATATTGGTGAGAAAAGAGTAAACAAGTTGCATAAGGAAGGATGTCTTGGTCAATATGATTATGAATCATATGAATCTTGTCTCAAAGGCAAAATGACCAAATCTTCTTTTACTGGAATCGGAGAGAGAGCTAGTGAACTTTTAGGAATCATACATACTGATGTATGTGGGTCTATGAAAGTTCAAGCTAAAGCTGGATATCTTATTTTATCACCTTCATTGACGATATGTCAAGATATGGATTTGTGTATCGTATGAAACATAATTCTAAATTATTTGAAATATTCAAAAGATTTCGTAGTAAAGTTGAAAAACAAACTGGTAAGAGTATAAAGGCACTAAGATCTGACCGTGGAGGTTAGTATCTTAATGATGATTTTGTTGATTATCTAAGGCAAGATGGAATATTGTCTCAGTGGACTTCTCCAGGAACACCACAATACAATGGTGTTTCCACATCTATGATGGGGTTCAATGATCATCTTATTTTCTTATAGGGACATGCTTTAGAAGCTGCTGCCTATTTATTAAACAAAGTTTCCACTAAAGCAGTCACTAAGATTCCATATGAGATGTGGAAAGGACGTAAGTCTAACTTAAAATATTTGAAAGTTTGGGGTTGCCTAGCTTATATCAAGAGATTGCAGCCAGATAAGCTTGAAACGAGGTCTGACAAGTGTAGATTTGTTAGCTATCTCAAGAAAATTATGGGATACTATTTCTATCACCCTTCTGAACACAAAGTGTTTGTGACCAGAAATGTAACCTTTTTAGAAAGGGAGTTCCTAGGAAGTCATGGTATAGAAATATATCTTAATGAAAGTCAAGATTCTGACGAATCAACACAATCTTAATAGCATCAGTAACACATACAGTACCAGTTTTAACCGTTGAGGAGAATGGATCGATTAATGAGCCTGTCCAAGAGCCAAAGTGTAACACCCAAATACCCCCTGGGAGGATACATGGATGCCACCCAAGACAGAACAGACAAAATGTACCTGGAAAATGCCATGAATGCATACCAAGATCCAAATAGAAAGAATATTCTAACCCCTAAAATGGGGCGTTACACAAAGCAACAACAAGATCAAGTAGAGGAAGAACCTATTGAACATGTGCCTCTTAGAAGGGATCGTCGTGCCCTAGATAGATTAAACTTAATGGTGTAAGGTGATGAGGATAATCATATTGATGATGACCCTAAGACTAACAAAAAGGTTATGGAAAGTCCAGATCGTGAGAAGAGGTTTAAGGCCATGGAATATGAGTTAGAATCCATGAGAATCAACAAAGTATGGACTTTGATCGATCCCTCAAAGGATATAAAACCAATACGATGTAAATGGATATTTAAGAAAAAAATTGGAGCGGACAAGAATGTTGAAACCTATAAAGCCCGTCTTGTTGCCAAGGGATATAATCAAAAGGAAGGTATTAATTATAATGAAACTTTTTCCCCTGTGCCAATACTCAAATCTATTCAGATTTTGCTTGCTATAGCTGCATATTATGATTATGAGATATGGCAAATGGATGTAAAAATTAATGGAAAACTTAAGGAAGATGTCTATATGACTCAATCTAAAGGTTTCACGTTGCCACCTGCTCTTAATAAAATATGTAAGCTACAAAGATTCATTTATGGATTGAAGCTTCACGAAGTTGGAATATTAGTTTTAATATAACAATTGTAAAGTTCGATTTTGTTAGATGCGAAGAAAAGGCATGTGTGTACAAGAAGGTTAATGGGAGCGTACTTATTTTCTTAGTACTATATGTAGATGACATATTGCTAATAGGAAATGATGTACCAACTATGCAAAAGACAAATATTTAGCTATCTAAACAGTTCTCCATGAAGGATTTGGGAGAAGCAGCTTACAATCTTGGAATCAAGATCTATAAAGATAAATCAAGGAAGCTGCCAGGGCTTTCCCAATCCATGTACATTAATACTATTTTAAAAAGATATAACATGTATAATTCCAGAAAACATTGTAATTTCTCTTAGTATATGAGTAAGCTCCTATATGCCAGCGCAGTGGGAACTATCATGTATACCATGACATGTACAAGACCTGATATAGCCTACACGTTAGGAATAGCGAGCAGGTATCAAGGTAATCTAGGTGAAGAACATTGAAAAGTGGTGAAAATCATCCTAAAGTACTTAAGAAGAACTAAGGACCAATTCCTCATATATGGAGATTAGGAATTAAAGATAATAGGCTACACTGATGCTAACTTTGCATCAGATAAGGATGATAGAAATCTATCTCTGGTTATATTTTTGCCTTGAATAGAGGAGCAGTGAGTTGAAAAAGTTCCAAGTAAGCTACTGTAGTTGATTCAGTTATTGAAGCATCATACAAAGCTGCATATGAAACAACTAAAAAAGTTGTTTGGACAAAAAATTTCTCAACTGAACTTGGTGTAGTTCCTTCAATAAAGGAAGTTATTCCTTTATTGTGAGACAATGCCGGTGCTATTGCACAAGCTAAGGAGCCAAGGACAAACCAAATATCCAAACATGTTCTGTGGAAGTTTCGTCTGATTAGAGAAATTGTTGAGCGTGAGGACGTTCAAATTCAAAAGATTGAAAGAAAGGAGAAAGTTGCAGATCCCTTCACTAAGGTACTTGGATTAGAGGAGATTGATAAGCATAAGTGGAAGATAGGATTGAAGTTCATGACTAATTGGGTCCAGGTCAAGTGGAAGATTATTGGAATTATGCCCATGACCCAATCATTATGTAATAAATTGAACACCTTGGCTTTATGATTATTAATTTTGATTAATAAAATGGCAAATAATTTTATTATCATATTACGTATATTGTTTTTTATTCTAATATGATAAGTTCTTGATTAAATTTATATACTTGCTATTATAATGGAGATTATGATAATGAGAGTCAAGTATTAAGGTTTAATCTAAAAATGTTCTTGATTATAGGATCATCAAATAAGGACTTTAATGATCCGGTTAGATCAATATGTATGTAACAGTATCTATTAGATGGATATTAGTAGATCTCATTTACTAAGTTACAAATATAAATGATGCATATGGAGATATGATCATTGAACTGACCAAACTGAGAATTCCCAATGGTTAATATTACATATGAACTGTTAAGTGGGATATTCTCATAAGGATTTAAATGTATATTTTTCCTTTGACATGAGATCATCATAGTAATCAATAGGTCACTTATTATGTTTTGATGTCGAACACCTAGTGTGTAAAAATGCTAATTGAATGATCATTGGATATAATTAGGTACCTATCTGATTACTGGTGAGTCAAGATAGGATCCATCGACTCTAGGTAATGAGTTTGAGCTTTATGTTGTCATTAATCTTAATAGTTGTTTCAAGACCTTAGCTAGGGCGATTGAATGAGTGAGGAAAAAGAATTTTCTAAGTCATTTAATAATCATTAATGATCGACATGTAACATAGTTGGTTATCTAATAGAGTTTGATAGTTAAATCATATCTTAGGATAATCCGGAGTTATAATGATGGAAGATAATAATACATTATCCTTAATCCGGTTCCGTTTTTGTAAGGTTGTTATTTCACACTATCCAGTTATTAAGGAATGTTGTTAAACGCCAACCTTGATTAGTAATTAATTAGATTAATTACTACCAACTTAGTGATGAACCTATGTGGTCACACATTTACGAGTGTAATAATATACCATATAGATTATTTAATAAATTATCTCATAATAAATTAAATAATCATAAATATAAAATATTACACTCGTAGGTGTGTGACCTCGTAGGTTCATCACTAAGTCAGTAGTAATTAATCTAATTAATTACTAGTCAAGGTTGGCATTCAACAACACTCCTCAACGATCAAATAGTGTGAAGTAACAACCTTACAAAGATAGAACCTTAGTTTAAGGATAATGTATTATTACCTTCCATCATTACAACTTCGGATTATCCTAAGGTATAGTTTAACTCTCAAACCTTATTAGATAACCAACTATATTACATGTCGATCATTAATGATTGGTGAATGACTTAAAAAACTCATTTTCTCACTCATTCAATCATCATGGCCAAGGTCTTGACACAACTAGTAAGATCAATGACAATATAGAGCTCAAACTTAATACCTAAAGTAGATGGATCTCATCTTGGCTTACCACTAATCAGATAAGTACTTAATTACATTCAATGATCATTAAATTAACATTTTTACACACTAGGTGTTCGACATCAAAACATAATAAGGGACTTATTGATTACTATGATGATCTCAGGTCAAAGGAAAAATATATACTTAAATTCTTATAAGAATATCCCACTTGACAATTCATAGGTAATATTAACCATTGGTAATTCTCAGTTTGGTCAGTTCAATGATCATATCTTTATATGTATCATCTATATATGTAACTTAGTAAATGAAGTCTACTAATATCTATCCAACAGATACTATTACGTATATATTGATCTAACGGGATCATTAAATTTCTTATTTGATGAGCCTATAATCAAGAACATTTTTAGATTAAATCCTAAAGACTTGACTCTTATTATCATAATCTCCATTATGATGACAAGTGTATAAATTTAATCAAGGACTTATCATATTATAACAAAAAATAATAAATATAATACGATAATAAAATTATTTGCCAAGTTATTAATCTAAATTAATAATAACAAAAGTAAAATATTTAATATATTACATAACGATTAGATCATCGGCATAATTCTAACAATTTAATTATTCTGTCATTGTTTGGAGCTTGTTCTTCGTAACCATCCACAACATTGTTAATGCTCCAGGATTATGGTATTTTGAGTACATTGGCCTATGGGATATAGTCTGATCTGCCTATCAAGAATCTTCTGCGCGTTGTATTTGTGAACCTTCCTGTGCTAAGAGTGCTTCCATATAAGTCTATCGTCCTCTTCATCTAGGGGAGTGATTTTTTTTACCTGTTTGATGTGTTCTGGAGTGGGAAAGCTATCAAAAACCTGTTTGTTGGTGAGTGCATCAACAACTGAATCTGCATCACGTATCGTTGATTTCATAGTAGTAGCAACACTATACTCGTAGATTTCTAAAAGTTCCAAAAAATAAGAGCTGTTACTAAAGAAAAGGCCATAACATGCGGTTTTGTTGATGTGAAGACAGAATATAGGATAACATACGCATAATTCCGTTGTGAATTGGATCCCAGCAGATTCTTTTCCAAGACAATGTTGCCATAAGTCAGCTGCTAAGTAACTTGAAAACTTCTTAGAAGCCATTATTATACTTCTAATTTTTGACTCTGACCTTAACGAATTTTAGCAGTAAAAGAAGATAACCGCAAATCCATATGTGATGATGTGTATAAGAACTTCAATATGATGAAACCACGTTTGTAATATAATGGGGACGGCAGAATAATCAAAATCTGGCAAATGGGCAAATTTTGTCAGGTCAGGAGTCGAAAAATTCGGATGAGTCCTACAAAGTTTTCCAACGACAGCATTGGAACTGTCAGCTAACAACAAAACATAGAACATAGGGAGGAATTGGCTCAAAAGCGGCATCAGCGTAACAACAGGGACCGGAAAAAAACCTAGTCATTTTTTACTTCTCTCCGCAACTTGCGGGTTCACACCAGCTAGATGGTTCATTGTCAGACCTGGCTCTGTGCAATCATTATCCTGGTGTTTCTTTCTTCATGTGCTGCCCGTTCCTTCCCTTTTGTTGAAGAAGAACAACCTATACTGAAGAAGGATGAAACTTCCACTGAATTTGGTAATGTATCTGTGAGAGGGTCAAGTCGTTTAGCTGATGAGAATGCTAGCTCTTCTGTTGAAAGTCAGGAAAAACCAATGCTACGAAGATCATCTTCGTCAAATCAGAAAATTGTCGGGGCAGTTGTTGCGACAGCTGCAATCACTCTGATCATAGCTGGACTCCTTTTCTTTCTGTACAGGAGATACATTAGAAACCAACTGAAAACGAGAACAGAAATCAGTTTTCAAGGAGAAGGTATTGTGATTACAGAAGGGTCGAGAAAAGTTGGTAAGAAGGTTAAAGGAGTGATTGTTAATGAAGATGGTCAAGAAGTTCTCTATATCAAAGATTCAGACGGAGGAAGACTCAAAACTGCTTTCGCAAAGTTGAAATCTAAGCATGGAAATGAAGAAGCTAAAAAATATGGCAATGAGAAAAAGGGAAAAGGAGTGGGTATGGAAGTTGCTGGACACGGAAAAGGTAAGGCTAGAAAGCAGAAGAATGTTGCAGATATATTTCCGCATGATTCTAGTCCTCAGTCACCATCAGTACAGCTAATGTGGTCACCATATCGTTCCCCTCCGCGGGAGCATCTGCCACAACCGGTGTTGCCACCGCCACCACCACCACCACCTCCTCCTCCACCACTACCATTAGGACCATCAAATATAGTGAAAGAGTCATTAACACCGCCGTCTCCTCCTCAGCCACCACCACCACCTCCACCATCAATGGTTAAGAAGAAAGAATTTGCATCACAACTTTCACCAAAAATCTCAACTGCGATGGTGTCAGCACTAAAGCCTCCGCTGGCACCTAAAGGGAAAGCACCAAATAGCAAAGGCAGGGCAGAGGAGAGCACCAACGACATTACCATAGTCCCCACAAAGCTGAAGCCTTTGCACTGGGATAAAATTATGGCTAGTAATGCTGAACATTCTGTAGTCTGGGAAATAATCAACCAGGGCTCTCTCAGGTTTGATTTTCTGCTTGGAAGTTTAATTTAATTTGTCAGATATTGCGGTATTCCTGTCACCTCGGATAGGACGAGTAGATATGCAATAATGTGGTTTTTATTCATTGTTTGTGCAGATTTGATGACGAGGAAGCCATGGAAGCCTTGTTTAGATACACAACTGCAACTTTCAATCCTCTTCAAAAAGATGTAACCTCATCAAAGGCCAGTAGTCCTTACCCTGCACCAACTGCAAAGCTTTTCATACTTGAGCCAAGGAGGTCTCAGAACACAGCTATTGTGATAAAATCTTTAGCGAGTTCTCGTAGAGACATTCTTGATGCCCTTGTTGATGGCCATGGATTGATGACTGAGGTTCTTGAAAAGCTTGCCAGAATCTCCCCAACAGAAGATGAAATGGTCAAGATAATCCAATACAATGGTGATCCGGATAAACTTGCAGATGCTGAATCTTTCCTATACTACATACTGAAGAACGTCCCTTCAGCATTCATTAGAGTCAATGCTATTCTCTTCAGATCAAACTATGATTCAGAAATTCACCAATTCAAAGAGTCGTTGGAAGCATTTCAACTGGGTTGCCAGGAGCTTAGAACTCGTGGGCTATTCTTAAAGCTTCTTGAGGCCATTCTCAAGGCTGGCAATAGAATGAATGCCGGAACATCCAGAGGTAATGCACAAGGTTTTGATCTTACTGCTCTTAGAAAACTTTCTGACATTAAAAGCACCGATGGAAAGATTACTCTACTCCACTTCGTTGTTGAACAAGTAGCTCGGTCGGAAGGTAGACGCCTTGCTCTGAATCCGAATCAAGTTCCTGACAAATTAGGAAGTCAAAGACAAGCTAACACCAATCTGAACTTAGAGTCCATGACAACCGAAGAAAGAAAGAAAGAGTACTTGCTGCTTGGATTGCCTATTTTGGAGAGTTTGAAGGTTGATTTTGCCAATGTAAAGAAAGCAGCAAGCATAGAATATGACAGTTTCACCAGCACATTCTCCTCTCTATCGACCCGTCTTGAAGAAATTCAATTGCTCATCTCATCCTGCGCCAAGGATGAAGAGGCAGGTCAGTTTTTGGGTGAAATGAACGGATTTTTAGAGAAGTGTGGTGGTGAACTCAAGTTGATGAAAGAAGAGCAAGCAAAGGTTATGGAGTTTGTGAAGAGAACAACAGAATACTATCAAGCAGGACCTCCCAAGCACACTGGAACACCCCCACTTCAACTGTTTATTATTGTTAAAGATTTCCTTGAAATGGTTGACAGAGTCCTGATAGACATCTCCAAGAAGCTGGAAAAGAAGGATTCAGCAACGAGTATAGGATCGTCTCCCCCAGCAGTAAGGATTTCAGACAGATTTGCTGACTTCCGTCTACATTTACTGCTAGACAGATCTAGGTCAGCATCTTGTAGTGAGTCAGATGATGATTTTTGAGTAGATCTAGTTGATCAAATTGACCTTAAAAAATTTGTTAATATTGAGAAATACAATCACATTGAATCTTTGTCAAATGGGCAGTAAGTTTACTGGGTTTTCTGGGATTTGGTGCTTATTTGTAAGTAAGCTTTCCTCGACATTGAAACAGAAAAAATGTAACCTCCACAAACAAATGGAGGATAAAGAAACTACCATGACCAGTGATACTGAGACTTCATTTATGAATTGAATCAAGAATATAATTCTCCATTCTCCCTTATGTCAAGTTACAAAAAGTGATAAAGAAAAAACATTTCCTTTTTCTGGTGGACAAGGAAGGTTAGGTAGTGATCGGTGTCTCGATTTTCATGTAAACAAAGCATGTCAAACAAGCAATTCGTTCTACTTCTCATCAAATTACGATGAATGGTACAAATTGGAAACACCTGAATTAATGAGCTTAGACTCAACTAAGTGAACGACGTACGTACTTCACTTGAAGCTGCCATGACTCCTTGCCATTCCGCGCTAAGCATCACTTTGTTACTTATTTAATGAAAACCTAAAATTTCGGAACATTGACTAAGATGTAAAGAAGAAGATGGAACTTGTGACAGAAAAAGAAACAGGAAACAGTTAATTTGTAACTCCCGTTATCTGTTACAGCTGGTTTTTGAAAGAAACTGAAGCTGAGACTTTGAAGTGATAAATTGGTAAACTAAACAAATACGGAGACAATTAAGAAATAAAAAAATCAATCTAAATTGATTGTGTGATTTGTGATGCTTGAATTTGGAGCTAAAAATCTGTTACCATGTAGTAGATGTGTTGAATTTCATCACTCCTTCTCAAGTTAGACTGTGAATGTTATGAACATCTAGCTTGTCGACTATTAGATGGAATGCTTCTTTACCAAGGGATTTATTAAATATGTCCTCCAATTGATTTGTTAAAGATTTGTACTTGGTTTGAAGAATACCAATTTATATGTTCTCTCGAACAAGATGACAATCCAATTCAATGTGCTTTGTTCGCACGTAAAACACTGGATAGCTGCAATTTGAAGTACAACTTGGTTATCATAGTATAGGGTTAATGGCTGGAGATGATAAATGCCAAGGTCTTTTAAGAGATACAACAACCATTGTAATTCATAAGAGATCAAGGCCATTGCTCGGTATTTCGCTTTAGCTGAAGAGCAAGAAGTAGTGGTTTGTTTCTTTATTTTCCATGATATTGGTGACTTCTCGAGGAAAACACAATAACTAGTGGTGGATCTCTTCGTCATTGAGCAACTTGCCCAATCAGAATCGCAGTAGGTAATCAAATGTAAAGGGATGGAAGAAGAGTAATATGCCTCGACCAGGAGTACTATTGTGTTAGCGGAAGCAGATCGAAAGCAACAACACATAAAAAAATTATAGCGAACAATAAAATAAAAGGAAAGAGACACGACATTTAGAGTGGTTCGGCAAACTCTAGGCCTACGTCCACTGTAGAGAGATTTCACTATTTATTTAGTGGAGAATACACAGAGCCAGAATATCGCTCAGATCCCAAAACCCCAATACACCCGAATATCACAATCTCACAATAAGGAAAAATGCAACAAGCCAATTGGTGTATATTTCTCTTGGTTTTGGCTAAAATTCTCCTCAACTTCTTTTATGGCTGCCGCATATCATATATATCCAAGGGCTATGTCAATTTGACTTTTATATATATATATATATATATATGTGTGTGTGTGTGTGTTGGTAG
>JANKYF010000007.1:45272943-45292489 GCA_029829435.1 Erythroxylum hondense | reverse complement strand
GACCCGATCCGGTTTCCGGATCGGGTCCCAACAGGTTTAGTCTTAAGGTATCCAACGTGCGTCATTCTAACATATGAGTTTCGGATGTTGGGAAAATTGAGTTGGTCCGTTCGAATCGTTTATGTTTCCGTTCTTCCGCTTCGATTTGCTTTCGATTTCTTTCGCTTTCGCCGAGTACGAGTTACTCATGCTTTGCACATGTGTTTGATTGTGATTCTAAGGTTGGGTTCCAGAAACGGGATCCAACATGTGATTGCTCTGTTTTGTTTCTTTGTCTCTGAAAATTTACAAATCCGAGCTTTTCGATTTTATTTTTCTTTGGCTCATTAAGTATTCGATTCGACTTTTTTTTGGTTTTCCGTTTCGTTTAGTAGTTGGGTCTCGGATCCAACACTTTCACCTACAACTGTGTTCCCAATTATCTTGTACAAATTAGCAGGCCTTTGAATTTTCTGAGCTTTCATCACAACTAAAGAACCTTTAGTTAATTTTAGAACTCTGTTTTACCTGAAATCTCATATCCCAAAGCATCAAGAGCACCCAAAGAAACTAAGTTTTTCTTCAGTTCAAGAACATACCTAACATCAGTAAAAGTCCTAACAACACCATCAAACATCTCAACATTAATGGTACCTATTCCTTTAACATCAACAAAATAATCATCTCCCAAAACAATTTTACCTTGGCTAGATGTTTAAGTATCAAACCAGTTTCTATTTGGAGTAACATGATATGAGCATCCGAAGTCTAAAATCCAATTGTTCAAAAAATTGTTACCTGTGGAAGCAGTAAGAATATCACCATCACAACTATCTGCAGCTGAACTCAGCAACAAACCATCATCAATGCCATCATCAGATTGTTTTGCTACAACATTTGCTGAATCAATGGGCTTTTTGTTCTTTCTATCTTCTAAACCCCTTTTTAGCTCCTTGCAGTACTTTCTGATATGACCAGTCTTGTGACAATAGTGACATTCAACATCCTTATCCTTTAAGGAATGAGACTTTGACCTATCTCTGTTATTCTGCTTCCTTTAGGATTGACTTCTACAACGCTGTGATTTTGACTTTGGCTTTGAATCAACTCTAGCCATCAAACTCTCTCCCTAAACATTAGTACACGTCTTCAGATTGTCTGTATCTAACAAAGCAGTCATCACCTCATCTACCGTTAAAGTAGTTTTCCTTATTAACATAGAAGTTACTAGGGATTCATAGGACGGTGGGAGCGATGCCAATAAGATGAGAGCTTTGTCTTCCTCCTCAATTTTCACATCAACAGTAAGTAACTCTGTAGTTGTCTTACTAAACATATTGAGATGGATTATTATATATGAACCCTCTGCCATCTTCAACTGATATAACTGCTTCTTGAGATAAAGTCTATTCGTCAAAGACTTCGACATATAAAGCATCTCCAATTTCTTCCACAAGACCGATGGAGAAGTTTCATTCATCACATCGTATTTCACGTCTACAGTGCCGGATAGTACTACAAGCCTTCATATGCTTATCCTCCCGATCCTCTTCGGATATATTTTCGAGCTTTTTCACTTTCTCATCTAAGGTCCTAAATAAACCTTCCTGTACCAGTATATCTTTGATGTTACTTTTCCATATCCTGGAATTTGATTTTCCATCAAAATATCCACTTTATTGCTCACCATCTTCAAAAATCAATCAAAACCCAGTGCTTTGACACCAATTGTTGTGTTAGCGGAAGCGGATAGAAAGCAACAACATACAAAAAATTGTAGCGAGCAATAAAATAAAAGGAAAGAGACACGATATTTAGAGTAGTTGGACAAACTCTAGGCTTACTTTCACTGTAGAGAGATTCCACTATTTATTTAGTGGAGAATACACAGTGCAAGAATATCGCTCAGATCCCAAAGCCCCAATACACCCGAATCTCACAATCTCACAATAAGGAAAAAAGTAGCAAGCCAATTGGTGTATATGTCTCTTGGTTTTGGCTAAAATTCTCTTCTACTCCCTTTATGGCTGTCGCATATCATAAATATCTAAGGGCTATGTCAATTTGACAACAAGTCTATATAAATATATATATATATATTGGTAGGTCAATTGATCCAAATTCAATTTGGATATTAACTAAGCAAGGCCCAAGTCCAAAACACAGTTCAAGTCTATTAAATTCATGCCATATTTCAACAAGTACCTTTCAAATACCATGGATCCCAATGAGGTTTCCTTGGTTGGTGCACGAACTGAGATATGCACCATAAACTTTAAATACCTTATATCCAAAAACTCTTAGATGATAATATGTGAGATCTTTAATAATTCACGCTCTCTTAGTAATCTCAAAATCTAATGAATGGAGGGAGCTAGATTAATCAAGGAGACTGTAGTAATCTCAAAATCTTTAATAATTCACGCTCTCTTAGTAATCTCAAAATTTAATAATTCACGCTCTCTAAGCGTATAATGAACCTTCACTACAATTGTTCTGTTCATCCTCTCAGCAACATTGTTATGTTGTGGAGTTCTTGGTTATGTCTTTTCATATCTAATGACATGCGATATACAATAGTCTTTAAATACCTTAAAAGTATACTCACCTCGATTATCTATCGACAAACATTTTAGCTTTCTTTTAACTTCCTTTTCTACCATGACATGAAACTTCTGGAAAGTTTCAAATACTTGACTCTTTGAGCTCAACATATACACCCAAGTCTTCCTCAAAGCATTATCAATAACTATAATAGAATATTTGTTACCTTCTAGTGGCTCCTTCTTAATAAGGCCATAAATATCTGAATGCACCAACTCCAATATCTCCGATTGCTCTTTAGATCTTCTTTTTTTTTAATGCAAGGTAAATAGTATATTGCAAAAAATCATATGTACATAAATCTTTGGGGCATATCTAGATCCACTGGGTAATCCAAAACCTACATCAATTACAACTACTTCCCCAATACATACAAAAAGAAACTATAAATAAAAATACTCTAAGCTCCCCAAAACACTCGAGAAGAGGTTACAAACAAAAATACATTAGATCTTCCACTACCTCCTATGCATCAACGTAAACATACATCATATCCCCAGTGCATCCAAAAAGAGGCTATAAGCAAAATTACATCAAGATCCCCCGTACAACCGAAGTGTCAAATTGTAATAAGAACTGTGGGGTACAATTTATATAAGATTCTATATATTACTATTTTAATTTTGAGAACTACATATAAGCTCATCACAGAAGCAGACTCTAGCTATATGGTGTTCCTTATCTTCCATACCATGTATATGGTACACATGAATGCAAGTCTAGTAGCTTTGCTTCTAATACGTGCTCCGATGTAGTCTTTCCGAATCTATTTCATGGCATTAGAGAGTGTGGGCATGGTTCGGGTCAATCCTAGCCATGCGTAGGTAGCATTCCATATTTCACCTATAATGGCACACTTGAAAAATAAATGATCAACAGTTTCTACTTCAACATTACAAAAACCACATGTTCTATCTATCTCCAGGAATTGTAAATTATCCTCTATTGGTAGTCTATTCCGAAGACTAAGCCATGCAATGAAGAAAAATTTTAGAGGTATATATTGCTTCCATATAAAAGCCATCCATGGTCTTCTTGTATACTTAACTCTCAATAGTTCATAAATTTTCTACGATGAAGGGTTGCAATTTACACACATCTTCTGGAAGCCATGGACTACTTCCCTTCGGCCTCCTAATTTTTCCACCAATTTATCCCAAATTTATGCCAATTTTTTCAACAAAGTTGAGTCACGTTTGTGGGGTTCCCAATCCCATATTGATATGTCCTTCAAATACATTTCATGTATCCACCTTACCCATAATGAATCTGCTTTAGCATGAATGTTCCATAGTACTTTGGATAACAATGCTGAGTTCTATTGCTTGCAATTTTTCAAACCCAGACCACCTTCATCTTTTGGAGAGCATATATTATCCCATGCCACTCTGAAGTGCCTCCCTGCCCATAAGAATAGTCTACAAATGGAGGTTAGCCTCTCTAGAATGGTTGTAGGTATAGGAAATGATTGTAGTCAAAAGGAGAGCACCCCTTGAATAACATAATTTATGAACTCAATTATACCCGCATATGAAAGGGACTGACCCTTCCATGAGTTAAGATATGCTTCAACAAATTCAATAAGCACTGAAAATTGGGCCACCGAAACCTTCATAGGTGCCAATGGAACCCCGAAATATCGGACAGGAAAATCCTATAGAGGGTACTCCACCATCTACCTTATAATCTCCCTCTCATATCCACACACCCTTACTAGGTATAAACTAGACTTTGGCACTTTTACCTTCAACCCTACCACCTTATTCAAATCCTCCAACATAGCTACTAATATGCCTATAGAGGCTTGATCCCTTCTAAAAAATAGTAGAAGGTCATCTGCAAAAGCAAAGTGTGTAATACCTAAGTGTTTGCACTTCGGATGGAAGTGAAATTGAGGATTTGCTGTTTTATTCTTTAATAGCCTTGAAAAATATTTCAGCCTTAGTAGGAATAAGGTGGGTGACATCAGATCACCTTGTCTTAGTCCTCTTCGGCCCTGAAACATCCTATACAGTGAGTCATTTATTGAGATGGAGTATGAAGTGGTCTGCACACATTTCATGACCCGCCGTGTAAATTTTGTAGGGAACCTCAACCCTCTCATCATGTCCTCAAGAAATCTCCATGAAACTGTATCATAGGCCTTTTGTTAGATCTATTTTTATCATGCATCTTGGTGATATCCTCTTTCTTGTATAACCCCTAACAAGTTCTTAGACTAAGAACACATTATCAAGCATATTTCTCCCTAGAACAAAGGCAGCCTAAGCTGGATCAATAATTCTCCCCACAACTTTCACCATACGCTTATTCAGAATTTTGGTGATCACATTTTTAACCACATTTAGGCAAGCAATGGGTCTGAAGTCAGTTACCTTCAGTGTAGCCTTGGTTTTAAGGATAAGAGTGATGATGGTGTGGTTGATTTGCTTCAGCAATTTTCCAGTGATAAAGAACTCCTGTATAGCTAAAATTACCTTTGGCCTGACTCTTTTCCATTGTTGTTTGAAGAAGGCTTAAGTGTATCCATCTGGACCCGAGGCTTTGTCATTTCCTATGTCAAATATGACCCTTTTGATGTCCTCCTCACTAATTGGTGAAACCATTAATTCTTATGTTTGCTCATCCAGGACCAGTCCATTCCTTACAACATCCAAATCAAGCTTGTACAGAGGAGATATTGTTCCTAGAAGACCTTGGTAATGGCTTAGAAAGCAATTTATTACTTCTTTCATTGCATGGAAGTATTTGATATTTTTATTAGTCTCAATGAGATGTAAGCACTTAGCTTTTTGTTGATAAAAATTCCTTTCTGCATCTAGTAAGAATTCTGCATGCTTCCTCTTAGTCCTCAAATCTTGGTTCAGCACAATATCATCAAGCCTATTGAGGGAAGCCTTATAGGCTACTTGAAAAATCCTCTTGTGCTTTCTTGACTTTGCTAGAGATATTCCCATATGTTTCAGAGTTCAATAACTTCAAGGGGGTATTTTAACTCTTTAAGTTTCGTGCACAGGACAAACTGGGTTGTCCCCTCCACTGCATTCTTCCATCTATTGTCTATAATTTCCTACATCTGTGGATGTTTCAGCCACATGTTGAAGAACTTGAAGGGTTTCTTACCTAGTTGTTCCATTTGGGTGATGTCCACTAAAACAGGGCAGTGATCAGATTCCGCCTTCATTTCCAAGAAATGTGCTAAGCAATTATAACTGAGAGTGTCCCATGCTTGATTTAGTAAGACCCTGTCAAGTTTTGCCCATAATTGATTTTTGTTCTAAGTGTAATACTTCCCCCTACCTGGAGCATCCTCCAGCCCCAAAGCCAATCTGAAGTCCAATAAGTCCTTAAGTAGGTAAACCGAGGTGGCTGACAACCTACCCTTTCCCTTGATGCACAGACACAATTAAAATCACCCATAATGATCCAAGGCCTCACTAGTTCCACATTCATTTCCTGGAGTTTCTACCAAAGCTCCCTTCTTCTTGTAACACTATAAAGACCATATACAAATACTGTAAAGGAGAGTTGTGATGTACAGCACTGAATTTTAGCATGAATGTATTAGTCTCCTACCTCAAAAAGCTAACACTTATAGAAATTAGAATTCTATATTATATACATTCTGCCTCCAGCAATAGAACCAAAGTTGTGGCAGCAATCACAACCTCCAAATCTATTTCTCATCATTTTATTCAAACTATCAATGAATAACTTAGTTTCAAGTAAACAAGCAAAATTACAGTGGTATTGTTTAAGAAGGTTGACAACACTGTGTTGTCTCGAGGCCTTGTTTAGGCCTCGGGCATTTCAGTAAAATACCTTCATTTTTCAGGTTAAGGACATCTACCCTCTCCAGCCTCCTTTTGAGTTTCAGTATTGCTTCTCACTGCCAATCTATTGCTACCTTCTGTCCTTTGTAGGTTCCTCCTCACATTTATTGTTTTACTCTGAATTACTGTCTTTCATTTGTTGATACTTCAATGATTTTTCACTTCTTGCCATTCTCCTTAATTCATTCTTGTGTCTTCCATCCGAGGTTGGAAAAATGGTCCTCTCCTTTATGTCAATTTCTCCTGTCCTCCTATTCCTTTTGCACCTACTTCATTTTGCAGTTGTTGTTCTCCTTCCTTTTTAGGATTTTCATCTTGAGCATCTTCAGCATGGTTATATGATTATACATGTCTGTCTTCCCCCTTCTCCAAGTTAGGCTAATTTAGATCATTGTCATGTTTAACCAGTTCAGTGTCACCTATATTAGTAGTCATCTTCATCTGCTTCTTCTTGATTTTCCCTTTACACTCAAAGGGTTTGTATCCAAATTTCTTGCAATGGCAGCAGTAGTTGGGGAAGGTCTCATAGAGTACCATTTGAGTGTATCTAGTACCTTCACAGGTAGTTTGGAGACATCAACTTCAACTAATAGTCTTGCATAGCCTATACGTGACTTATTATTGGTAATCTTATCTGTGCACAAAGGCTTTCCAATTCGAGAACCAAGCTTAGACAACCCCCTTTCCCCTTTCATTCCATAGCTCCAAAGGTACATTTGGAAGTTGCAACCAAATGGGATTTTCCATGAAGTCTTTATAGTTAAATGCAAAATCTTGGGAGAGTTTCTTTAGTAGTAAAGTTCTCCCATACACTACATACGGACCTCCTACCAATACATTGGTATGAGCCTCTTTTGTATCGAATTGGAAAATCATCCAACCCTGAGCATGAGTCAGAATCTTACACTGTACATTCCATTTTGCTATTTGTCGTTCGAGAGCCTTCATCCTTGGGAACCTTCCTATGAAGCAACCCACAAGGTGGTATCCCCATGCTTGCTCAATTTTTGTTACATCCTCTTCCCCCGTGGTAACTTCCTCATCTACTTGGACAAAGTCAAGCTGCATACCTTGTTTCATCTCTCTGTTATTCTTGAATAGACTGACATAAGAAGGTTTAGTGTTGCCTTCATCATACTTGTCTGAAGTTGGTTCTAGCATTCTGTCGAGCACCTTCGGGGTAGATTCCTCATCCTCTGAGTCCGAAGCTTCAGTGGTTACATTCTCCCCATCTGTATCCTCATCAACTGCGGATGCATCCTCATCCCCCAGCTCTTCAATACGCAACCCATCAATACCCATATTTTTCATTTATTCAGTAACCTACCTTCCTTATGAGGCATCGTATTCTTCTTGCCCATATTCCGAACCTGAGGAGCCTGGCAAGGTTTAACCCTACAATTTCGAACCCTTAATGTCAACAAAAATTTCAATCTCAGTTTATTAGATTAAGCCAAGAGTTAAGCGTATGGAGGCTGTAAGGTATGTGGTGCCTATGAGAAAAATCGCCAAGGGTGAGAGAACTCACGTCTGTATACTACTGATAGATCTTTCTTTTTTTTGGATGCAATGTAAATAGTATATTGTACAACATGTTACGTACATAGATCTTTGGGGCATACCCCGATCCTTTGTATAATCCCAAAACCTACATCCATTACATTCACTTCCCCAATACATCCAAAGCAATATTAACTATGTTCCCCAATACAACCGAAAAGTGGCTATAAGCAAGATTATATGAGATTTATCCCTACCTCCGAGGCATCAGCCTAAATGTACATCATATCTCCTAATACAACCAATATGAGCAAGATTACATCAAGATCCCTCATAAGTTCCCCAATACAACCGAAGAGAGGCTATGATCTAAAGGACATGAAGTTTACATCCAGCAAGTAGCTATAACCAACATTCCCCAAATACCACAATACACCCAAAAGCAGGCTATAGACAAAAAATACATCATATTTCCCAATACATCCAAAATACCAACCAAAACAATTCCCATATCCCCCAATACATATAAAAAGAGGCTATAAGCAAGCTTACATCAAAATTCCAAATGCATCCGAGAAATTAGAAAGTAATAAGTTCCATGGGGCACAATTTATACAAAATTCTATACATTACTGTGTTAATTTTTATAACCACATCTAAGCTCGTAGCAGAAGCAGACTCCAGTTGGATGATGTTCCTTGTCTTCCATACTATGTATATGGTGTATATGAGGCCAAGTTTTACAGCTTTGCTTCTAATACGTGCTACGGTGTAGTTTTTCCAGATCCATTTAACGGCACTAGATAGTGAGGACATAGTGTGGGTCAATCTTAACTATGCCTTAATAGCACTCCATACTTCACCTGTAAAAACACACTTGAAAAACAAATGGTCAACAGTTTCTATTTCTGTATTACATAAGGCACATATTCTTTCTATCTCCAAAAATTGTAGGTTATCCTTTGTTGATAGTCTATTCCGAAGACTAAGCCAAGCAATGAAGGAATACTTAGGAGGTATATAGTTTTTCCATATAAATGCCATCTAAGGCCTCCTTGCATGTTTTACCTGAATTAATTCATAAATCTTCTGTGATGATGGAACTCTATTTGCACACAATTTTTGCATACCCTGAATCACTTCTATACCAGTTTTCATCAAATTGTCCCTATTCTATGCTAGCTTTTTCAACAAAGGTGAGTTTCGGTTGTGGGGAACCCAATCCCAAATTGTTGTGTCCCTCATTTATTCTTCATGTATCCTCCTTACCCATAGTGAGTCTGTCTTGGCATGAATGTTCCAAAGTACTTTAGCTAGCAATCCAATGTTCCATTTCTTGCAGTTCTTTAGCCCCAACCCTCCTTCACCTTTTGAAGTACAAATGCTTTCCTATGCCACTTTGAAATGCACCCCACCCCATAAGAACAACCTACAAATGGAGCTTAGCCTATCCAGAATTGAATTGGGAATATAGAATGCTTGTAACCAAAAGGAGAGCATTCCTTAGATAACAAAGTTTATGAGCTTTATTCTACCCGCATATAAAAGAGATTGGTCCCTCTAAGAATTCAAATAGGTCTCTACAGATTCTATTAGCACTGAAAACTGAGCCACCGAGACCTTTAAAGGTGCCAATTGAACCCCTAAATAGCAATCAGGAAGGTCCCCTAAGGGGTACTCCACCAATTGCCTTAAGTTCTCCCTCTCATATCCATCCACTCCTGCTAGATATATACTTGACCTTTGTACATTCACTTTTAGTCCTGCCACCTTTTCAATTCTTGTAATGCACCTACTAATATGCCTACGGAGGCATAATCACCTCTAAAAAAGAGCATAAGGTCATCCGCAAAAGCAATATGAGTTATACCTAGCTACTTGCACTTCAGATGGAAGTGAAAATGGGGATTATTAGTTCTGTTTTTTAGTAGCCTTGAAAAATATTCCAGTCCTAGGAGGAATAAGGTTAGTGACATTGGATCTCCTTGTCTTAGCCCCCTTCGGCCTTTGAAATAGAGCCATTTATTGAAATAGAGTAAGAGGCAGTTTGTACACATTCCATGAACCAACATGTAAATTTTGTGGGGAATCCTAAACTTATCATCATATTCTCAAGAAATCTCCATTCAACCATATCATAAGCTTTAGTAATGTCTACTTTTATCATGCATCTAGGTGAAATCCTCTTTCTTGTATAACCCCTTACCAATTCCTAGGCCAGAAACACATTATCCATCATGTTCCTTCCTAGTACAAAGGCAACCTATGCTAAATCTACTATTTTCCCTACCACCTTAGTCATATGCTAATTCAAAATTTTTGTTATCACCTTGTAGACAAAATTGAGGCATGCAATAGGTATGAAGTCATTTACCCTGGGTGCAGTGTTAGTCTTTATGATAAAGATAATAATGCAGTGGTTTAGTTGTTTTAGCAGGTTTCCAGTAGCAAAAAATTCCTATACTGCTGATATGACAACTGACCCTATTCTTTCCCACTGTTGTTTGAAGAACGTTGAAGTATAGCCATCTGGTCTAGGAGCTTTTTCATCTCCTATGTCAAACATGGCCTTCTTTGTCTCCTCCTCACTGATTGGGGCAACCACAGCTTCCCCTGATTGTTCATCCAGGATCTGCCCGCTTCTTACAACATAAACTTCTAGTCTGTCCAGAGGTGCTGCAGTTCCGAGGAGGCCCTAGTAAAAATTTAGACAACAACTTACAATTTCTTCCATTGAGGTAGTAGCATTTCCATCTTCCCTAATTATATGGGAAACTATGTTTTGCTTTCCTCTTTTCTTCACAACTACATGGAAATATTTATTTTTCTTATTTGCCTCCATGAGATGTGTGCATTTAACCTTCTGTTGGTAAAAGAGTCTTTCTGCATCCATTAGAAAGTCAGCATACTTCCTTTTATCGTTTACCTCTTGTCTCAATTCAATGTCCTCTGGCCTATTTAAGGAAGCCTTATAAGCTGTTTGAAATGCCTCTTGTGCTTTCATGGCCTTGGTAGAAATGTTCCCATAAGCCTCAATATTCAGTGACTTCAGAGAATATTTTAGCTCTTTTAATTTTTACACAGGGCATATTATGTTGTTATTTCCACTATCCTCTCCCATTTTCTGTCTATAACATCTTGTATTTGAGGATGCTTCAGCCACATGTTGAAGAATTTGAGGGTTTCTTACTTGGCATTTCTATTCGGTTGAAGTCTACCAGTACTGGGCAATAATCTGATTCAGCCCTCATTTCTAAGAAATGTGCTAAACAGTTGACTTCCATAGTGTCCCAAGCTTGGTTCAGTAAAACCCTATCAAGTTTGGCCCATAGCACCCCCCTACTTGGAACTTCCTCCTACCCTATGTCATTCTGAAGTCTAATAGGTCCGTAAACAAGTAGTTTGAGGGGGTTGGCATCTTAATCTTTCCCTTGCATCATAAACACAATTGAAATCTCTCATGATGATCCATGGTCTTAGTGGATCCACGTTCCTTTCCTAAAGTTTCTACCAAAGCTCCCTTCTACTCGTAACACTATACAGTGCATATACAAAAGAAACTATAAAGGATAACTGTGTAGTGCAATACTGGACTTTAGCATATATGAATTGATCTCCTACCTCCAACACCTAACATCTGCAGAAATAGGTATTCCATATTATACACATTCTTCCTCCAATAACGAGGTCGAAATTATGATAGCACTCCCATCCTCCAAATCTGATTCTCATCAACTAGTTAAGACTATCAACAGTTAGCTTAGTTTCCAATAAGCAAGCAAAGTTACAATGGAGTTGCCAAAGTAGGTTGGCAACACTATATTGTCTCGAGGCCTTGTTTAGGCCTCTGACATTCCAACAAAATATCTTCATTTTTCAGGTTGAGGAGGTCTACTCTCTCCTATAACCTGTTAGGTTTTTGTACTACTCCTCCCTGCTATTCTATAGCTACCTTCTAACTTTTGTAGGTTCTTCCTCGCATTTGCTGATTTACTTTGCAATACTACCTTTCCCTTATTGATACTTCTATATTTTTGTACTTCTTGCCATTCCTCCTTATTCATTTTTGTGTTTTCCATCTGAGGTTGGTAGCTTGGTCCACTCCTTTCTGTCAATTTCTCCCTACACCCTAATCCTTCTTCATCTACTTCATTTTGTATTTGATGCTCATCTACATTGTCAGGACTTTCATCCTGAGTAACCTCCACTTGATTCCTAAATTGTTCCACTCTCTGTTCTCCCATCTTTAGGTTAGACAGATTCACAACCCTTTCATGTTCAACCATTTTAGTATCATCTACCTCAGTAGTCTCCTTCAGCTGTTTCTTCTTTAATTTCCCTTTACACTCAAAGCGATTGTAGCCGAATTTTCTACAATGACAACAGTAGCTAGGGAAACTCTCAAATATCACCATTTGAGTATATTTATTGCCCTTATGCAAATTGACCTCAAAACTAATCACAAGACTTTTAGATATATCCACTTCCACCAATAATCTTGCATACCCAATTCTAGACTTCATACTGGTGTCCTTATCTGTACACATTGGTTTGCCTATTCTGGATCTCAATTTTGACAATCCCCTTTCATTCCATAGCTCCAAAGGTACATTTGGTAGTTGCACCTAGATTGGTACATCCATAAACTCCTTGTAGTTGAATGCAAAGCCTTGTGTAAGTTTCTTTAATAGCAGTGTTTTCCCATACACTACATAAAGACCTCTTGTTAAGACATTGATGCCATCTTCTTCTGAATTAAATTGGAATATCATCAATCCCTAGATGTGAGGAAAGATTCTACACTGCATTTTCCATTTCGTAATTTTCCCTTCAAGAGCCTTCATTCCAGTGAACCTTCCTATGAAGCACCCTACTAAGTAGTATCCCCATATTTGTTCGATATTTGTTACATCTTCCGTCTCTATAGTAACTTCATCTTCTACTTGCATATACTCCAGCTTCATTCCTTGATTTACTTCTCTGTTGTTCCTGAACATACTGACGTAAGACGATTTTAGGATGCCTTTATCATGGTTGTCTGAGGTTGGTTGTGGCATTCTGTCGGAACACCTTTGGGGTAGGTTCCTCATCCTCTGAGTCCAAAGTGTCAGTAGTTCCAGTCTCCCCATTAGTTTCCTCTTCAGTTGTGGATGCATCCTCATCCCCCAATACTTAAAACTCCTAGTACTCACATTTTTATTATTAATTAGAATCTTACCTTCATTATTCGCAACACCCGATGGTGCTAGACTTTCCCTCTTTTGACTGTTTCCCCTCGCTTGTTCCTGTCTATCGACGCTAGCATTGGTCTCATCCGTTGGTTTCATTTTGCCTGATTATTTTCCTTCACCTCCATATTTCCCTGATTCATGCCTTGCTGTATTTCTCTCATCGCACCCTCCTTGTTTGCTCTTGAAGCTATGTTCAAGACATTTCTTCTCCTTGTCGTATTCTGCGTATGAGCTGGTTTCAGCACTAGATAATTTCTCATGCTTACCTCCTGTACTTCATCATTAGCATTATTTTGATTTCCCATAGGCTGCTCTCGAAGACCCTCTGCCTGTAAACCTATGACACAGGCCACCGTTATATCCCTCCATTTGTGCGGCATTTTCTTTTTCTTTGCCATGCTACAGACTTAGGGGGCTTGTCCAAATTTATCCCTAAATTAATTCTTACACTGGCTGTTCCTTCAATTACAACTCGCTTGTTCAACTTAGAAATCACACAAAGAATCAAACGTTTACTGGCCGAGAAGTGTGCAATGTCTAGGGAAAAATCACCTAGAGTGAGAAGCTCACGTCTGCCCATACTGATAGCTCTTTCTTACTAATTGTTCTTTCTTTTTTGATGAAATGTATATAGTAAATTACTCAAAATCATATGTACATAGATCATTGGGGCATACCCTGATCAAACGTGTAATCCAAAAAGCCTACATCAAATGCACCCAATACCCCAATACATCCAATTAGAGGTTAGCTGTAATTACCCATAATACATCCGAAAGAAGCAATAGCTAAAACTATACATCAAATTTAAAAAACAATCGAGGCATTAAAAGTTAATAAGTTCAATAGGATAAAATTTATACAATATCTTATACATAACAGTTTTTATCTTTGAGATCACGTCGAAACTTATAATGGAGGCTTCATTAGCATTTTTGGTCTTCCATATCATGTACAAGGTGCATAGGAAGGCGAGTCTTACAGCTTTACTCCTAAGGTGGGCTCCATTGTATTCTTTCTGAATCTACTTAATAGAACTCAAGAGTGTGGACATGCCTCTAGTCATTCCCAACATCCCCGAATTGCATTCCAATTCTCACCTGTAAAAGAACATTTAAAGAACAAATGGTCAACATATTCTATTTCGGTCTCACACAACCTAAATGTTTAGTCCAGATCCAAGAATGGAAGATTATCTTTTATTAGCAATTTATTCCACAAACTAAGCATGCAATAAAGGAGTGTTTTGGCGGAATGTACTGTTTCCAACTTAGGAGCCTAGTATGTTTAAATCACATCAACTCATAGTCCTTGTGTGATGATAAAACTCCATTAACACATAACTTCTGCATCTCATTTACCACTTCACTGCACCCTCATAACTTTCCCACCATTGTGTCACGAATCATTGCCAATCGTTTTAATAGGGGGAGTCTTTATTGTGAGGTACCCAATTCCATATTGGTACTCCTCTCAAGTAGATTTCATGGATCCATCTCACCCATAAGGAGTTTGCTTCAGCATGTATGTTCCACAACACTTTAGCCAACAAAGCCGAATTTCATATTTTGCAATTCTTCAATCCCAAACCACCCTCCTCTTTAGGTGCACAAATGTTATCCCACACCACCCTAAAGTGCTTACCACCTCATAGAAAAAGTCTACTTATGGAGGCTATCTTATCAAGGATAACTACTAGAATAGGGAATGTCTAAAGCCAAAATGATAAAACTCCTTGGATAACTGAATTGACCAATTCAATCCTCCCTGCATATTGAAGATTTCTTCCATTCCATGCATTAATGTAGGTCTCCACTAATTCAAGCAATGCTGAGAATTGAGCTACTGATACCTTCATCAGTGCTAAGGCGACTCCCAAATACTGAACTGGGAATTCACTAATAGGAAACTTAACCATCTGTAAAATGTTTGCTCTATCACACTCCCATACTCTGCCTAGGTAGATATTGGATTTTAAGGGATTTACCCTTAACCCTTCCACCTCTCTTAACTCCCTCAATTCATCCACCAGTATATGGATTGATGTGTAGTCAACTCTGGATAGTAGCATAAGGTCATCAGTGAAGGCAAAATATGTGATACCTAATTGCTTGCATTTTGGGTGGAAGTTAAAGGAGGGGCTGGCCGTTCTCACTTTTAATACTCTTGACAAGTATTCCAAACAAAGCAAGAAAAGTACGGGTGACATCGGGTCTCCCTGTCTCAATCCTCTCCTCCCCTTGAACATCCCTTATAATGTGTCATTGATCGAGACCGAGAATGAGGTTATTGTTACACACTCTATAATCCAATACACAAACCTATCTGGAAATCCCAACCCTTTCATCATTTCTTTCAAGAATTCCCATGAGATCGTGTCATAGGCTTTTATAAATATCAATTTTGATCATGCATCGTGGGGAGATGCGTTTTCTACTATAGCCCGCTGTTGAGTTCCTGTGTTAAGAAAATATTATCCAATATACTCCTACCTGGTACAAAAGTATATTAGGCTGGGTCTACTATTTTCTCCGCAACTACAATCATACGCTCAGTCAATATTTTTGTAATTGCCTTATACACAACACTCAAGTAGGCTATTGATCTAAAATCAGTCACTCTCGATGTTGTCTGCTTCTTGGGGATAAAAGCGATGATAGTGTGGTTGAGTTGTTTTAGCATACGACTATTAACAAAGAACTCATGCACAGCTTCCCTAACATTTTGTCTAACCATATCCCACTATTTCTTAAAGAAGGCATCTATGCATCCATCTGGTCCTGGAGCTTATCATTACCAATATCAAACATAGCTCACTTGATCTTATCATCCGTAATTGAGGCCATCAAAGTTTCATGCATCTCTGGATCCAAAATTTCTCCATTCCTTATCACCTATAGTCTACGCTTTCCCGAGGGGACGAAGTGCCAAGAAGCCCCTATACATTTTGTCACTTCCTCCATTGTTGTGGTTTCGAATCCATCTTCTTTAATAAGATGGGTGATTGGATTTTGTCTTCTTCTCTTCTGAGCCACTACATGGAAGTACCTAGTGCTTCTATCAGCCTCCATCAAGTGTTTGCATTTGGCTTTTTGTTGCTAAAAAGCCTTCTAGCATCTTGCAAAAATACTGCATGTTTCCTTTTAGTAGTCACCACAAGTGTTAATTTTTCATCTTCGGGTCTTCTTAGGGAATCTTGATATGCTCTTTGAAACTCCTCTTGTGGCTTCTTTACTTTACTAGCAATGTGACCATACTCTTCATTATTCAAGGTTTTCAAGGGGGCCTTCAATGCCTTCAATTTCACACATAGGATGTATTGTGCAATTCCATCCACTTCCATATCCCAGGAGTTGGCAACTATATATCTTTATAGGATAAAATAGTCAGAGGAAAGGGTGGTTATGTTGTGATCTAACAACTAAGAAGTACTACAAATATCGAAATTGGTGTTTGATGAAGCTTCAAGTGCTACACATCCCAAAATTGGTGTTTGATGAAGCTTCCTTATGGTGATCCTTAAATAATGAAATATTACCAAACTCAGATGTTTTTAAGTAGGTTATTGGAAACTTCTCAAATCTAGTTAAGTTCAAAGGAAATTAAGGTTGCAGACGATAATGGAGATGATGAAGAAGGCATCACACAAAATCCTTGACAAATAGGTGTGTACCAAAAGACAAGCGAAGAAAATGAGCCAAAAGAAGTAGATACATCAACTACACTAAAAAGATCAATAAGATTCATAAAGCCAATCTTAAGTATGTCAATGTCTTTAAAGTAAAAAAAAAACATATGCAAAAGAACCAAATACATTAGAGAAAGTGTCTTAAAATCCTGAGTGGATTTAAGTTATGGAAGAGGAATTTTTTGCATTAGAGCGAAATTAGACTTGGGAGCTTATACCATAGCCGGGAGATTTGAAGCCTATTTCTTACAAATAGGTGTACAAGATAAAATGTCACACAGATGGATCAACTAAGAGGAAAAAGGCTTATTTGATAACTTAAGGGTTCTCTCAACAATATAGACTAGACTATAATGAAAGGTTTAGTCCAGTTGCAAAGCTTACAATTATACGAATCATATTAGCACTTGTAGCTAAAAGTTGGAACTTGTGGTAGATGGATGTAAAGAATGCATTTTTTCATGGACAGTTGTATCAAGAGATTTAAATAGATCAGCCAATAGGTTTTCAGAGTTAAGATCATCCTAAGGGTGTGCTAGCTCTAAAAGGCACCCCATAGATTAAAATAAGCACCTAAAGCATAGTATAGTAAGATTGTTGAATTTCTTACTCGTAGTGGTTATTCGGTAACATCTATAGACTGTAGCTTGTTCACCAAATCTAAAGGAGAGAAGCTAGCTATTATGCTAGTGTATGTGAATGATTCAATTAGCACAGAAGATTATGAAGAAGAAATTCTCTGAATAAAAGATAATTTGTCAATTTTCTTTCAAATGAAAGAACTTGGACATCTTAAGCATTTTCTTGGTCTAGAGATTGATCGTACTCAAGAAGGAAGATATTCCAAAGATTTGTTGAAGAAGTTTAGAATGCTTAAGTGAAAGCCAATCTTAACACCATTGGAACCAAACTCCAAAATGTGTGCTCCTAAAGGGAAAGATTTGGAAATGCTACGATCTATTGGCAGTTAGGAAGATGTTTTATCTACTTAACTTTCATAAGACTAGATATTTCTTTTACAATTGGTGTAATGAGTCACTACATGTAAAATCCAAAGAAGCGCCATTTAGAAGCAGTTTGACAAATACTAAGATATATAATGAGTATGCTTGACTAGGATATTATATACAAGAAAGGTAAAGATTCCATGATAGTTAGCTATTGTTATGCTGACTATATAGGTGACCATGATACCCAATGGTCAACTACCAGGCATGTTTTTATTCTTAGTTCCAGAGCAATTTATTGGTAGCAAAAGACAACTAATTGTGTCTCTGTCAACTATAGAAGTAAAGTACCAAGCAACAACAATATCATCTTAAGAAAACAATTGGCTTATGTAATTATTGAAGGACTTGCATCAGCCAACAGAGTATGGTATCCCTTTGTATTATGACAACTTATCAACAATACAGTTGGCAGAGAATCCAATTTTTCATGCAAGAGCTAAGCATGTGGAGGTATAATGCCATTTTATCAAAGAGAAAATCTTGCAAGGAGAAATTTAGTTTAAACATGTCATAATAGATAACAAAGTTGTAAATTTGTTTAACAAAGGCTTAGGTGGTAACAAGTTTGAAAATCTCTGCCATTAGCTCAATATGGTGAAAAGAATAAAAGCTCGTGTTGAGGGGGGAGTATTGAATAAATCAACACCAGCTCGTATGTTACCTTTTGACCAATATATTGTTGTTATTTGCTATTTAAACTTTGAGTCACTGTCCATTTACTTTTTTTTACCTAGTCTTTAATTGATCTTAGTCTTTTAAGAATTGTGGGTCAGTGGATTTGTTGCTTAATATTAGTAAGTCAAGATGGAAACATAGGATGCTTACGACTACAACAGTTTTACCAGTCTGTCTGTCCCTAATAATTAATTCTTGTAGACCACGTCCTATAGCGATCATTAAATCAATAGCAATAAGTCCTCTTTAAAGAGGCTCATATACAGAATATCTCAAAATAATACTCGAGGTGGGAGATTCAATTCGCTATCCCTATCCCATAGGCACAGCGTTTGAATCAATAGAGAACCTCTCCTTCTATATCTGTATGAATTGATATTATTACATTTCAATTCCTTCTCGACACCTCCCAAGGACAAAAGACCAACACCCAAGTTCCATAGCTTTGGGTTCGCTATCCTAATCATGATTTTTCTACCTTTAGAGAGAGATATCTTTCCTTTTTTGACCGGTTATAGCCGAGGAGGGATTTGAACCCCCAATACTGTGGTTCGTAACCACGTGCTCTAATCCTCTGAGTTACAAGCCTCACCCAATCTCCACTGGATCTGTTCTCAAGAGTACCCTAAAAAATGAACATTTTCTCTTCCCAACCCTTTCGAGTTAAGAAGATGCGAAGGCGTAAAGTTTCTTCTCTTATATTGTTTGAGTAAACTATTAAGAGTACTTTGCTTATTTTATTTAACGCCAAGCTTCTGTCCTGAGTTGTTATACTCAAGTACTTCACTGATTTATTTGAGAGCATCAAAGCTTTTATTTTTATTAAAAGTTTTATAGCCTTTTCTCATGAGATTGAGTATTTTGTGTGCCATTTGAGTTATTCATTCAAGGCTTTCGATTCTAAGTGTTTTTAAACGTTAAGGAGTACGTTAAATTTTCTAATGATGACTTGAAATTCTTCATTTAATTTATTAATTTATTAAATAACCTAATTTATAGTTATCATTTATATGATCAACCAAGTTT
>JANKYF010000007.1:45159332-45173503 GCA_029829435.1 Erythroxylum hondense | reverse complement strand
AATCTTTTTTAAATGACAGTCAAACAGTCAACTGACTTCTTAGAAAAGCTCTTCTCAGAAAAGCTCTACTGACAAAAATTTTATTAACAAAAGTTCTATTAATATAAGCCTAACCAAACAGGCACTAGAATATAATACTCATGTCCTTATAGATCTTTTTTTAATTCATATCCTCATAAGTTATTTTATATATAAACAATTAATACTAACAATTAATTTTACTAAATATCTTTAAATAAACAACTGATATTATATCAAATTAACTATATTAATCCGTTGTCAACTAACCAGTGATAGAATCAACACAAAGGTAATGCAATAAACAAAGCCTTTGTCTCCTTGAAAATATTGTTATCTTTTCCTTGCTACATTCACGGTTGTTTGGTAGCTCAAAAGTATTTTTGTGTTCTAATCAGTTTGTTTGGAAGGTTTAAACTTAAGAATCCAGAGCAATTCACTTACAATATTTTTTTCTTATAATTTTAAATAAGTATCCAACAAACTTCTCTTTATCGTAAAGTAAAGAAATTTGAGCCAAATGATATAAAACTCTGGCAAAGATAAATAAGTATAGATATAGATCATATAATACCAAAAAAACAATATTTTAACTTAGTGAACACAGTTCCTCTTCCTTGGTAATTACATGCGTGGAGCACAATACAACAGCCTCTTCTCTAATGTCCAAGCAGCTACCGCCATTTCTTCTCAGACAATGATATAAGCTGCTAAATTGGAAAAAGGGAAAGATCAGAGAACCATTAACAATCATCAAACTAAAGAATGTATGAAGCAAAGATGGTCCCTCAACAGGAAATGTTTGAGGCAACGAGTAGCGAATGTACACTGAGTATTTATTTTCTGCGAGTGAAGGATTAAGTTCTTAAAAGCTAAAGCAATGTCCTGGACACCATGAACTTCAGATACTAAAAGGCAAGAACATGCAGTGTGTTTGCATGACCAACGATCAGCATTGCATACCCTAAGCTAGGGCTGGGTTTGAGACTGGCATTCATGTTTCATTCCATATAATTATATCCACAATAAGTGTTAGCATAGACCCACATACGAAAGCTCATACATGTTAAGATCTAGGCGCACATGCAAGTAATCAAGCAAGGCCTCCACATGTGTGATTTCAAGTTCTAGGTCTACCAAGTTGAAAGAGTATTCTGTTTGCTGTTAGATTGCTATGTCTAGGATCTAGGAACTTCAATTCTTCGTCTGAACTTCATCTTTATTCTTTCGAATTCAAGAGAACAACTAAGATAGACGGCAGCGAAAATTCGAGGCCTTTTTGAGTATAATAAAAATCTCCCATGAATAGTAAGTGATTGGGGTAAGAGTAACTGTCTCGAAATGTTGAAAATATAAAGATATTTGGGATATTTGACAGCCATCTTACATGAAATAGTACTTGACCCTGAAGCATTGTCCCTATTTTAGAGTGCTAAACTGAAAACTACTCTGTAACTCTTCAACCTCATATTGGTCTACTAAGGCAAAAACAGTGCTTCTGCTCGGAAGTCAAGCTAGAAGTTGAATAGTTTTGGAGAAAACAATCACTAAAAATATATGAAATAAGCATGCAAAAAAAAGGCAAAAATTGCAGTGACAGTACAAATACAATTATCAACCAACCTGACGAGCAACTTGTGCCACTCTACGACTGTCTCTGGGTGATTCGGTTAACAAGCTAGGTTTTTGTGACTCCAAAATATCACTTAGTTTCACATCCATTTCTCTCGTAAAAGTGCAAAGGTCAAGAGAGGATCCACCTTCAGGGCTGCTTGGAGTCTCCTTCTTTCGTTTCCTCTGGAATGTGTACTTGAGAAACTTATTATCCATTCGTTGACTACTCAGTGCTTCACTTGCATCTGCTTTTTTCAGATCTGAGTTTACTAGCAAGACACCATCTGCATCTATGGCCGTTTTATTTCCTGGACATTCTGAAATCTCTTTGCATCCAACTTCCTTTTCAGTCGAAGCAAGTTCACCCATCAACAAATTATTGTTGTTTACTCTCTCTTGGTTTGTGCAATCCCTAAGAAAATCTGAATTGCTTTTTTCTACTTCCAAAGGTTCTGACTGCACAATCAGTTCATTAGTATTTGAAGAGAAAACGTGCGGTAGAAGTGTTTCTGGATCTTTCTGAGCATCTTCAGCAGATGTAACATTGTCACCCTGATAAGTAAATTTCTTTAGAAATTGAGCCTTGCGCCTTTTACATCTAATTGCTCTTTTTCTTTTTCTGTGAAACGACGTAACAGCATGAACTTGGAAGCACTCAACATCTGCTCGCACTACCTTGCTTTCATCTGGGCATGTATAAACACCAAACATGTTATTGTTCATGCTAGTGAGTTTCTTGCATTTTTGCCCATTCTCTTCAGCTGCTTCTTCGTATATTTGATTTCTTGGACCAACAGCTTCTCCAGAAAGAGACCCATTTCCACCTAATAGGTTCCTTTCCAATGCACGTATTCTTTGAGTGCATCCGTTCTTGTACAGTTCAGGCTCTTTGCTCTTCATCACGATTGAAGCAAGGTCAGGATTGAAAACATAGTTATTGTCTTTGTAAAAACTATCATCACTGCAGCACATTGTACCATCACATGTTCCAACCGGAGCATATGGTGTAGCAGGCAGAGAAAAGGATAATCTTTTCTCTTCCATTTCAGTTTCAAGAGTATCAGAATCGGCTGGATTTTGTTTACCCAAAGGCTGCTTCTGGTGTTTTGTCATCCTCTCCACTTCGTCCTGTAACTGTCTCAACTCTGCTCTAAGGTCTTTTACTATATCTTCCGCTTCCCCAAGTTGTGCTTCTAGTTCTTCAATCTTTCTCTGTTGACTCAATGCTGCCATTTCTGCTTCATTAACCTAGATACATGATGTGCCGGTCAAGCCAAAGCTTATAAGAAGGGTAAGTAGCCAAATCAAAGCAGTAACTATAGCAAAGTGCACAGTAGATTGGAAGAACATAGGACTAGATTTCAACCTACCTAAGTGTGTTAGACACTCCACTCAACTTAATAGGAGTTAATCTGTGCCAGTGGGTGCCATGGTCGATAGAAGTATGCAACACAAGTGATAACATAAAACAGCAACTGGATTATATAAAAAAAAAAAGCCATGGAAAAATCTCTTACTCTCCTTGAAACAACAACCGTTCAAGTATATACTGGAATTCTTTTTGCTAGTGCAGAACAAATAACCGCTGACTGAAGTTTGATGTTTCAGCAATGACAACTACAGAACAGTATGGCAACTGCTTAAAAATATATTAGGTGACTGACTTTGTTGATGAGACTACGTCTAGACTTCAAAACAATGTTCAAAATCTATGAGAACTTACTTTCTTTGGCAAGCAAAGTTCAAAAGTTCAGCACCTATTGCAATAAACAAACTTCATTATCCCATAATTGTACAAGTATGGTTTTGAACCTTAGACCAACCTTCACTCTACCACATCTAATCCACTGTACAGGGCACAACCAACAAAAAGAAGAAGTAGGTCTAATCAATAGCTCAATTGTTTTCGAAATCACTGCTGTTTAACATTACAACCCAATCTTCCTAAACAGATGTGAGTTTGGGTTGAAATGACTTTCCTGTAACCATAATCAATTAGTACAGCTCAGGAACTTAAATTACATGCCATCATGAGTACATTTAACTGTCACTAAGTTATTCTGGATATCATAGCACGCTTTTCAGATTGCAGATCAAGCGACTACTTTACTAACCGAGAAAACACGTCTCAAATGCATATAAATCTTTCTCTGCTTAGAAGTCATTATCAAGTTTTTAATTCAGACAGAAGTACTATTACATCACTATGCATGTGAACTTGAAGACAGACAAAGAATCAATCTACGACCAGCAACATCTGTCCAACTACCAGATATCATGGTAAGTGGTTTTTAAAGATGGTGAATAAAACTAATAGTAGTTCAAAAGCAATTTAAGGAACATTTGCACTTAAACTCAGGCCAATGAGTCAGCTTCCACAATAGTAACAAAGACCATGAGACAAAGAATAGATTAATCCAATACAACCAGACTATTCTTTAAATTGAGATATCTTCGTTGGCCAGGACATACCTGCAGATATTTTTGTCCAATCAGAAAATAGTGAGCCAAGCAGAATAAGATCACTAAAATCAGTGCAAAAGAAAAGGGCAAGGGAGTTATAAATATGATTCAAGAAATTGAAGAGAAAGTTAACATATCAAGCTTTGATCGGCAATGGGAAAAACGCTACTCACTTCAACAGGAACTGAAAACCGAAACAACCAAGTGAAATCCTTTAAGGACGAAAAGAATCACTTCACCAAAGAACGAGATGAAACAAAACACCCACAAGAAAAATCCTAGGACCAAACAAATTAACATAACAACAAAACCACACTTTAAAACAAACTGAATCCGAAGCAAACAAAAAACCACTCCCATTATTCACACGCACACACATGGAGAGAGAGAGGGAGAGAGAGAGAGAGAACAACAGGTCAATGAAGAGCCGTTATACCTTAGAATCTAACATCTGTTTAAGCCTAAGAAGCATATGAAGCGCCTCGTCTTTTGCAGCGAAAAGCTCGCGCTGATACCGCTGCGCTTTCCGCTCGGACATCATTATTCTCGCCGCCGCCTCCTTCGCCGTGTTCAGGATAATATCGGCGTACGCCTTCTTCAACGCCGTCAATTTCTGTTCCCACCAAAACAACGACACCAAATCAAACTAAGAGAATATACAGAACGACAGCCGATGGAAACAGAAACACAAAGAAAAATTGGGAATCAACACTCATTTAAGTAAGGACCACCGCAATTTCTACTTCGCCGTCGACAGGAGAGGGAACCGGGAGTGGTTGCGGTGGCGATGAGATCAAAAGTCAGGGCTAGGGAGATAATTTTACCTCGGAATCGGGCATTGGGGCCGATAACGCAGAGAAGATGTTAGTTAGTTGCTGCTTAGGACCAACCAACGTTGTTTGTTAAGTAGACACTGCGAGGTTGTTTTCCCTTTTCTTTTCTTATTATGCATTAATATTTGTTTTTTCGTTTTTCTCCCTCTTCGCACCTGTCTGTCTGTTAGGAACTGAAAACTCCCCTTCCAGCTATTACAAGACTGCCCTCCGCAGTTCCTCTTAATTACAACGACCGCCACGTCAACGCGACAAGCACCCGTTCGGTTGTTTTCACTCTCCCTATGGTCGCGCGCCAAGAACAGATTCAGGGACCCACAAGGCTCACTTTGGTGATGACGTGGATGCGTTGACGGGGATCGCAGGTCGGGGAAGCCCTGGCTCGACGAGCAGTGGCGCTTTGGGAAGCGAGGCGAGGTGGCAGTTTGGGCGATGGCGATGGCGATTGCGGTGGACGACGGACAGAGGATGGTAACTGCTCTATTCAAGTGTCGGAGACTGAGTAGTACCCAAGTTTGGAAACCATACCGAACTGATGGCATCGGTAAACTCCGTTTATATTTATAACGCTGTTAATAGCCCTGACCTACCTCTCCCAAGTCAAAGTTCAGTTTCCGTTTATATTAAGGGAAAACATCGTTACCGCCAAAAATAACTCGGGTCAAGTTGATAACGACCGGGTCGGGCCCGACCTTTCTCCTCATATCCACAGAGGACACACGTGTCCTTCCTGGAGCCATTCTGCAGTACTCTCCTCCAACTCGCGGCCTTCAAACTGCAAAGTTCAAACCATTCTTCTCTGCAAGCTTCCGATCTCAAATTTCCCTAGAAAACCCAGTTTCTATTGCAGCTCATGTTATCGAAATCACCAAAATGACCTTATCGCTGTCTCTCATCCCTCATCCCACATTTATCTCCACACCGGTACTCAAGTCCAAACATGGTCGTCGCTGCCTCTCATCGCCCAACTTCCTCGTTCACCGACGGCTCATCTCCGTTTCTCTAGAAGGGAGAACCTACCTTGGAGCGGCAAAAGCCCGGGCCAAGCCCAAAGAGCTCGTCCTGGGCAACCCGACTCTGGTCGTCGAGAAAGGTAAGTACAGCTACGACGTGGAAACCCTAATCAACAAGTTGAGTAGCCTCCCGCCACGTGGAAGCATCGCGCGTTGCCTGGACATCTTCAAGAACAGGCTCTCGCTAAACGACTTCGCTTTGGTGTTCAAGGAGTTCGCTCAACGTGGTGATTGGCAGAGGTCTCTCAGGCTCTTCAAGTACATGCAGCGACAGATATGGTGCAAACCAAACGAACATATTTACACAATAATGATCAGTTTGTTAGGGCGGGAAGGCCTTCTTGAGAAGTGCTCCGAGATATTCGACGAAATGCCCACACATGGCGTGCCTCGAAGCGTCTTCTCTTACACTGCTCTCATCAACTCGTATGGTCGTCACGGTCACTACCAGGTTTCTCTGGAGCTTCTAGAGAGAATGAAGAAAGAGAAGGTGTTACCGAGTATATTGACTTATAATACCGTGATAAATTCATGTGCCAGAGGTGGTTTAGATTGGGAGGGTTTGTTGGGCTTATTCGCGGAAATGAGGCATGAAGGAATACAACCTGATATAGTAACTTATAACACACTGCTTAGTGCTTGTGCTGCGAGGGGATTAGGGGATGAGTCTGAGATGGTTTTTAGGACTATGAATGAAGGTGGGATATTGCCTGATATTAACACTTATAGTTCTCTTGTTGAGACTTTCGGGAAATTGAATAGGTTAGAGAAAGTGAGTGGGTTACTTAAGGAAATGGAATCGAGTGGAAATTTGCCTGAGATTTCTTCGTACAATGTGTTATTAGAGGCATATGCGCAAATGGGGAATATAAAGGATGCAATGGGAGTGTTTAGACAGATGCAGGCAGCTGGGTGTATGCCAAATGCGTCCACGTATAGTATGCTGTTGAATTTGTATGGGAGACATGGGAGGTATGATGATGTTCGGGAACTTTTTTTGGAGATGAAAGTGAGTAACACGGAGCCAGATGCTGCTACCTATAATATTCTTATCCAAGTATTTGGTGAAGGTGGGTACTTTAAGGAGGTGGTGACCCTATTCCATGATATGGTTGAGGAGAATGTCGAGCCAAATATGGGAACTTATGAGGGGTTGATCTTCTCTTGTGGGAAAGGAGGCCTGCACGAAGATGCTAGGAAGATTTTACTTCATATGAGTGAGAATGAGATAGTTCCTAGTTCAAAGGCATACACAGGCGTTATTGAAGCCTATGGACAGGCTGCATTGTATGAGGAGGCTCTTGTTATGTTGAATACCATGAATGAAATGGGAAGCATGCCTACAGTTGAGACTTACAATTCACTGATTTACATGTTTGCCAGAGGTGGGTTGTACCTGGAATTTGAAGCAATATTGACAATGATGAGCGAGTCGGGGATAACAAGAGACAGAGACTCCTTCAATGGTATGATTGAAGGTTATAGACAAGCGGGCAAATTTGAAGAAGCTATTAAGGCTTATGTTGAAATGGAGAAGGCAAGATTGAGGCCTGATGAGTGTACCCTTGAAGCTGTTTTAAGTGTCTACTGTATTGCAGGTCTTGTTGAGGAGAGTGAGGAGCAGTTCCAGGAAATTAGAGCCTTGGGAATATTGCCAAGTGTCATGTGCTACTGTATGATGCTGGCTGTGTATGCAAAAAGTAACAGGTCTGTGCTGATCGGATTTTGTGTTGATCATTATGAACTTTCTTTTTCACGATTTATCCCTATGTTTACGTGATAAGCAGTTAAAGAGATCTATTAGCTAACATTGTCTGTCCTTTATGAGCTTTTCGTGATGCAAACTGATGAAGCAACTTACTATTATTTAGTAGTCAGCGTGTTTCGGTCATCTGCTTCTGATATTCAATTTTCATTTAGTTAGGACTTAATTTAAGTGCATCAACTTCTTTACAATATGTTCTGCTCTACTGTTGCATAATATATTTGTGATGTATACTTTCAAGAATATGATTCAAATCATTGGTGTTCTAAGTTGTATGACATCAAGTAGATCTTTAAAATTGTTTTCTAATATCACAGTGATTGGGATTCTGCTCTATCTTTAGATTTTCAGTTTTGCCTCACTTGGGTTTTTTTTGTCAAAATCTAGGTTTCCTTGTTTGTTATGCCTGTCCTAACTGATATAGGACAAACCTATGGATAGAAATCTGCAGGAGAATTAGGGAAGAAAAACTAGAATTCCAGAGTAGGGAGAAGAGGAAGAAAAGAATAAGAGATAAGAGAGAAGAATTGAGAGGAAAGGTTTCAGTATTAATTACTCAATTGGTAAAATTGATTTAATTATGAAGCTTACCCTTCTTTTTACAGGACTAAAATTTCTAAAAACAACTGGGATATCACCAAAACAGAAACTTGTTCGGTGCCATTTATTAGAGGCATGAATTTTCTGTACTATATATGTTTGTGACATGATGTGTGAAATAAAAGGAACCGGGTGAAAGTTATGTGATCATTATCACCTATATATGTGCATGTACTGGGATTTTTGTTTTGTGGTTTCTTACTTGGAGGTGCTTGTGCTAGAAGCATCGATTTGAGAAATTTTGGCTATTAGAGTGTTACTTAATGTTAGTGATACCAGGTAACTGAAATGCTGATTGAGAAAAAGAATGGTTCAAGCATAGATGGTTTACTAATGTTACTTAATGTTAGTGATACCAGGTAACTGAAATACTGATTGAGAAAAGATGATTTAATCTTAGATGGTTTCAATCTTACTAATTGAAGATGCTTATCTCAATAGCTAAATCACCAGTGGTATGCACAAATTAAGTAAATATCTTTCTATGATATTGGCCCTTGGGTTTCCATCCAGTTTAAATTGAACATATCAGAGCAATGGTCTTTTGGTCATCAGTGATCTGGTAATGGTGCATTTTCATGTGAAAGCAGGTCCTGATGTAGTTCCTAGGTACTTCTGAAAGCCAGGTAGTGCACTCGACATAAGATGACACTGTATTAGTTTAGTGTGGAGGAAACTCAATTTCCTGAAACATAACCTTCAGTTTACTTGGCATTGAGGTGGGCTGTTGATGTCAAAAGGATATTAAATGTTGATCCCCGCGTAGCCCCGGGCTTGGGTCACTACATAGAGGCCATGGAAGCTGGGTCATGTGAGTGATGGTCTTGTGTTCCACGTAAGCATGGAAAAGAATCATTGTCGCATGCGTCATTTTGTAAAAGCATAACTTTTGTTAGTTGAGGGCAGATCTGTAGATGTTCTAAGAATTTGAGATTAATTGTTTGCTTTATTCACTAAACTATTTGGCCCAGAAAATCAATTGAATAATAACCTCTGACATAATTACCTCATAATTGGTTGCAAGATTATTTGTTGTGACGGTTGTTGCCTTTTCAGAATCATTTTCTTTTGTCTCTGTGTCTAGTAAAGAGACATACTTTGAACTACAAATATTATTATGCTTCTACCAAAAATCTATCAATTGAGAATAATTCTAAATTTCCTAATCGTCCTTTATTATTTATTTCCGAGAGACACAGTTACTATAAGTTCTTAAATATCCTGATTCTCCTCCCTTAATCATACTTAACTCTAATTATTAATACTATTAAACTTCTTTTTTGTCTGTCATAGATATCATAACAATTAATTTAGGATAACTGGGAGATATTACTAAGAGCCATCTCAATCGAAATAAAGTTCCATGAATCTAAACGTCTTTATCTATGCTTTTTTTCCATCTCTAACGGCTTAATTATTAGTCTATGCAATGCATGATAGTAAAACTAAGCATAAGCATGTTAGATGTTTATTTGACATCTACAAATATTTAGATTATTTTGTGCTTTGTTTCACTAAAGTGGGCGGGTTTTGGTGGCTGTTGCCTAAGGCTATCCCCCCGGAAACTAAACTATATCTAATTTATGAATACGGGGTTATGGGAGAAGCATAATTTTCAAGTGTAAAATGCATAGTTAGAAGCCTAGATCATTATGCTGTTGGGTTATTTTAGTGCTTATGTAAGTGTTGGAATATAGGCTTTCTCACAGAATGCTTGATGATCAAGTACTTCTTGATGCTTTCATAAAACAGCTGTTTCAAACTGAAACAAATTAACCATATGTCGGCTTGTTGAAGTGATACATTGTTAATCTATGGTCTAATATCATTTAGTATTTTACCCGACAACTTAGTATTCATCCACAATTTGACTTTGTTTCAGGTTGAATGATGCCTACGAGATACTCAACGAGATGCTCACTAATAGGACATCGAATATTCATCAAGTGATTGGCCAAATGATCAAGGGAGATTTTGATGATGAATCAAACTGGCAAATGGTTGAGTATGTATTTGACAAACTTAACTCTGAAGGTTGTGGATTGGGGGTCAGGTTTTATAACACACTTCTGGAAGCACTCTGGTGGCTGGGTCAAAAAGAACGAGCTGCAAGAATTCTTAATGAAGCATCAAAAAGGGGGCTTTTTCCTGAACTTTTTCGTAAAAGCAAACTCGTGTGGTCTGTGGACGTGCATAGGTAACAGAGAATTACTTTTTGAATTCTTTTTAGTTACAACGATGTCTTGAATGTTTGATGTCGGAGAATCTTGCAGGATGTGGGAAGGTAGTGCCTATACAGCACTGTCTGTTTGGCTCAATGATATGCGTGAGATGTTCTTGAATGGCAAGGATCTTCCTCAACTGGCAACTGTTGTTGTAGTGTAAGTCCACTAATGCTTTATTTCACTGGAGAAATATATGTTGAAGGATTTGTGGGAGCTTTCCCTGTCATTTTGCTGTGTCTGTAGCCATTTCAGCTGCTTATATTGACTGATTTCTTTTATACCGTCTAGTTTCATATGATTGCTCATACCAAGCTCCCCCCATCATTTTTCTTGTTGCTCAATGCAGGGTTAGCTTGGCTTTTGTTGTTGTTAGTGTCAAGCATCTTTGTTAAATATCCCAAATTTGTTGCATTTCTCTTGTTCCATCTGTCTGCCTATCATATGGATGTTTAATTGTAACATAATCATGTATAAATTAAGCTGCATTAATCAAGCACAAGTTGCATTTTATTTCCTATTGTGTGAGTTTCTGTTGAATTGTGGCGCTAGTGTTCTTTTGGTTAGACTTTCTGAAAACTTGCCTAGAGTCTTATGTCTACAGCTGCTTCAGATATAATGATACATCTTCCTACCTGGTCAATTCTGTGTTCTCTTTTGTTTACAATTATCTATTTCAAAGGCTTGTCAGCTGGAGCTATGTTGACTTATCTTTAGGTTACCTAAATAATAGAAATATGTGCTTACTCACATTATTTGCAAACCTTGTGGTTTCAAGTTCATAAAAATTTTTGAAGTTGGATGGAGCATGACATTTGTAGTTGACATGTGCTATGCGTCAATGGTTAATTTTACATGAAGTTCAAGTAAATCAAGGTCCCTTTCAGGAGATTTCAATTGCACTTTGATAGGTTGTAACAGTAGCATTCAAACTGGATTTCTTGTTTGATCTTACTTGATTGGTAAAAGGAGTTATTCTATGCTTGTCTAGCTATAGATGTAGAGCTCATAGTGAATAGCAAACGCACTTGAACTCAAAGCTGAGATATGGCTTTTCACATATCGTATCATAGTGAATAGCAAAAGCACTTGGACTCAAACTGAGTTATGGCTTTTCACCTATTGTATTCTGTAACTTTGTTGGCACTTTGCACTGTAGTTGATTCTGACTAATGTTGCATATTTTGTTTCATTCCTAGGAGGGGGAAGCTGGAGAAAAGTTCAACCCAAGACATTCCCCTTGTGAAGGCTGTGTACTCATTCCTTCAAGATAATGTATCGCCATTGTTTTCTTTCCCAGGGTGGAATAAAGGGCGCATTACCTGCCAAAGATCCCAGCTCAAGCGGATTTTGTCAGAATCAGAATCAGTTTCAGATGGGATAAAAAAGAATACAATAATTTCTTTAAGTAACTCCCAAATATCTTACCCTGGAATGAGAACATCGAGTGGTGATGCTAAGAGTACCCACCAAAATGATGCCAATTTTGAAGCAAGAACAGGAAATAGATCACAGCTGATCCCAAGCACGGTCTAAGTTGATACTAGAAATTGATTAATGAATTTCTTGAGCTTGTAAAGTCTTACACCTCCCTATTCTTAATATGAGAGGTGTATGCTTGATATCTTTTGCTGTACCTTTCAATGTCTGTCCCAAATGGGACAATGGACGATTTGGTATTGGCAAAGGGGTATTAGCTCGCCTTGGTGCAAGAATAACCCAAAGGATGTGATATAATGCCTGGTAAGTTATCATTTGCTGCTTCTGTTGTGGTTTGATTTGAAATTCCTTCATCACAGGCTCTTCAGAAAATGAGAATTTGTAGCTATAGGTCCGTTTTTCTCCACTTGTAAATGAATTTCTTCCCACCACAATGCTCTTGATTGCATGCTATATCTTGCCAACTTTCAAGTAGACTGACTAATGATCCCAGTTTTATCTTTACGCATTAGATTATAAGCTTAAATGTGCATCATTTGATTAAGATTCTACTGACTTACAAACTTTCTTGAAGTGGAAGAGGCAAACGGAGACGAGGGACTGCAATGGGCTGTCGCGGGTCAGTATAACTTCAACCTCATTAATGTGTCTTTTCGTTAGTGGATTATTGACTATTCATCACTTTTAACGTGAACCAAGTGATTTACATATACAAAAACCATTGGTATTATAGTATTTCAGTTAATTGCAATTCTGGCAGAAGCATTATTTAACTTGACTTGGGAGGGGGATTCCACTGGTAGGTTCCCTCCACCCCAGACCCCAGAAGGAAAAGGAAAAACAAAGCAATCTTGACATCCACACGTTTTCAACTGAAAGCTTTATAAAGCCGATCACAAGATAACCTTAATAAGAACTTTTTTATGTTTGTATATGATATTCAATTTATTGTTTTAAAGTTTTTCAAAAGATAAGAATCCTTGTGAAGTCTCATCACAAAATTGTTCCCGAGATATTTAAGTATCTTTTTATATATGTATATTCATTTTTAGTTAAAATATTTTCAACGTAGATAAAAGGGAGTACATTCCAAAACATAGGGGGTTGGATTCCTATAGAAAAGGACCAAAGGTAGGAGCTTAGCTTGCACAGGCATGGGCCGGAGGAAGTCACGACTCACTCACTAGATAGCTGTTTACTTTACAGTTTTTATATATTCTTTTATATGCAATTTAATGTCTTATCCTTTCATGTTTCGTACGAGGACAAAAGTGTTCTGTCCGTAAGCCCTTGGACCTATCATAACTGTTGAGGTGTAGCAAGTTTGTAACTTTATTCTGCTTTTGCACCAAGCCTAGTATTGCGTGACCAACGTAGAGCATAATCCATTTCCTTTGCCATCGGAAACAGCCTCTTTATTATGTAGGGATAAGGTTGCGTACTATCGGATCTTTCCAGATCTTGTTTTATTGCGAGATTTCGAACTGGATGATGATGATGATGATTCAGGTTTGAGTCATCCCACTACCAAACAGAACTTTCAATACGAATGTTGGAAGTGATGATCTAGATCCTAAGAGCAGAGCAGCTAAGTAAAAGGCAAAAACAAAATTTCTTAAATTAAGACGTAAAAGTATTGATGAATAACTGACGGAGACAAAAACAAGTCACCCTATATTAAGGCATTATATTATTGTTGAATAATTTATGGAGGTTTGTTTATTTTGGCCTTAATTTAGTTATGGGTAAAAGATCTTCAAGATACGGGTAGGAGTGAAAGGTATGGCTTATTCAACCCTTTTCATGTTTTGTTTTGTTAATTAAAGAAAGGTCAAGTTTGTTGACAAACTTCTTTACATTTTGTTTTTCCAATTTGGCAGGAAGATAAATAGACATCAATTGACTTATTTTGGTATTTACGTTGTAATCAAAAGGACTTCATTTTATAAAACCCCAAAAACATGACCTATCTAAATAATGATGGAAAAAAAACATTAATTACCTAAATTGATCATTGTTATTGACAAGCCCCAAGTGATAGGGTTGAAAAGTCAAAATAGGTGGGGAGATAGGTTAATAACGAAACCTTATCTTTGCTCTATCCTTCCAAGACAGCTTCCCCACCATTGAAGGGACATCAATAAAATTATCTTCTCCTTTTTCTTAATGGACTATAAAAAAAGAATCTATAAATTTTCCTGTG
>JANKYF010000007.1:45100104-45116666 GCA_029829435.1 Erythroxylum hondense | reverse complement strand
TAGCTAAAATAATGGGATAACTACTAGATGTGCATAATGGGATCAAACTACTGATTGACTAAATCTTGGCCCATGTGATCCTTATCTGTTGGAGGTGTCGTATCAGCAAGCCAGTAAAACCCTCTACATCTAAGCTAGTAGGACTTCTAGTCATGTTTTGTGTCAACATGTGGGAACATATCTAGATTTCTGACCTACCATTGCTGGCTTGTAACTTTAATATACCATAATATATCCTCTTGTACATTTATCATGTATGAATCAATCCAGAAATTCACTGAAACCAGGAATTACAGAACGCCCAAGCTCTGATGCCACACAAAGGGGACAGAGGAATGGATAAGGCCCTGTTCACATCCAACAGACTTTCAATGCTTGAGATATCTATGATTCTGACCAACTGGGTCGATCAACCAGAAAGAGAAGAAGTCAGAAATGAGCTTTTCAATCAAAACAAGGATCTGCCTATCAAAATGATCTGCTGGGTTTGTTTATTCAAAGGGGCTTTAGAAGAAGTGGGTGAGGTAGATGATCTAGAATGAGATTAGATTAAATGTTAACATGATCTAGGTTTGTCTCTTTGTTATTTCTCATAGTGTTTTCTTAATGGTCATTTGTAGTCCACTTTATGTACTTTTCAGTTTCCTTCATAGGAGCTAAATTAATACGGCATCGTTTTTTAGTGTTTTGACTTTTGGTCCATGTGCTCAACAAAATGATCCTCAAAGTTTTGGAAAAACTAGACAACCTGTATGTTAGCTTTCAAGGTGGTAGAAACCTTAAAATAGATAACCAAGTCAGCCAGTAACCTGCATTTGATAGGGAAAATTCTAACATGATTGAAGCTAAAGAAGGATAAGGGAACTGGCTACTACCAGAAGTTCTGAGCCAATATGGAGAGCAAACATAATAGTCTGCCATGTTAGAAGATGATTGAAGATAATGATTAACGTTGAAATCAACTTTTGTCAAGCCGGAATGGTTTTAATAACTTATTTATGAATTCCAACACTAAATTCTAAATTCCAACAAAACTAAACAATCCAAGCATCCAAGATTTACATTTTATATGTATTTTATCAAATAGTTGGCATATAATCAGACTATCCTACATAATGGAGTTAATAACTGGTGGAACTTCATCCATTTCCAGACCCTTGCACTAGCTAAAGGGAATCAGATCAAATCATTCCCACAAAGCGAGAAAAGAAACATGATCCTAAAAGAAAGCATGCTTTGCCCAACTTCATTCAAATAAACCTATTGCAAAGAGGCAGGTGAAGCAGGTATTCCTTTCATTGTGTACACTTGCATTTTGTATAAATATTTCTATTCTACATCCCCCAGACATCTTTTATCTCATTTATCTGTTCTAGATGCTCATCCCTTGTATGTTACAGTTCTTCACAACTGGCATTTCTGTGATGTCTGTCCCTTTTTCTCTCCACATCTTATCTTTTTTTCCCCACAAATCTTGCACTTTCATTGATGTGAAGTGCCCAAGCAATGCAGCTCTACGTAACAACTTACAAGTCAAAACAAGTGCCGAACATGTATTTACAAAAGACTTTACCTTGGGCATCACTTCAGCTTCAGCAACTGAAACATAACTTGATATAGCCCTGATGCAAAATAGAGCAGCTTCTGCTGGACGCCATTCATTGCATCCATTTCCCCAAAACGCTTGTGCCTTGAACAATGTGACACGATTTGGCATCATTAGAAAGAGGAAAGCAATCATTAAAGGATCTGGAACAATTAATGTGATTCAGAAGTCAAGGAACTTCCACAAAATTTGTGATCTAAAAGAGCCCCTTGCTCAAGTAAAATAAGCTGCCACTTATAAGAGATGAGACAGCTGCAAAAGAACTTCCCAACAAGTACTAAAGTTACATGCAACACGAGAACCATAAAATCCCAGTATTAATTCTCCAAAATATGCAGTGACTTTAAGCATATCACTGAGAGCTCTGTGATCTATTTACCTAATGAGGAACCCTCTTAATAAAGTAACTTGCGAAACCTTTGGTTAGTTAAGCACATTAATTTCTTAAAGGTTTATACATTAATTTCTTAAAGGTTTACACATAAATCCTCAACATTGCCAAAGGCCGACTAGCAATATCATATATGTTGTCAACAGTATAGTATTGATTTTACACCAAATAGTAGCTTTATCATTAAGAGTTAGGCGGATTCTTTTCTGTAAGGGAGAGAAAACTGATACTGCTTCCAAATACATAGTACACACCTCAGCAAGCTTCGTGTAAAGAATCCTAAGAGTTGCATCACCGCCAAGAACTGATGCTGCATCAATTAATACATCGGCAACAGCTGGCAATATCATTGGTCCTGTTAGTTGGTGTAAAATGCTAGAAGACTAATCTTCATAAGTGTATGTATGTAAGCTCATTCATATGTAAGTCAAAATATATATGATAAGAAGAACAATCTTCAAAAGTGACCACATACATGCCTACAAAATGTATAATCAATTCATAACTACAATTGGAGGCTACCTTTTTGATGCTGTTACAAATAAAAGACTATAAAATGTTATCGGAAATGGATAGATGATTTCTATCATTGTTGCTGCTACAATTTGAAGGGAACTGTAAAAAAACTTCGATATATATTCAGAAGTTATTATTTACATATGCTGCAGTTCTTATATAGAGCTAGGGTACATAGTTTAGGAAGACTCCTTAGTTGGAAATCCCTAATATAGCTAGATATTACAGCTAAGGATAATCCCTAAATTAAGGGACTAACTACTATGACAGGATTCTCTACAGGAACAAGTATCTAACAATAACTGAACAAATGGCAACGTAGGATCAACAATTAGTCGAGCTTAATGAAGGACAATCAAAAAGTACAAATTTCCAAACAGTTCATCATTACCATATCTAGTGTGTTTAAATTCCTTGAGGTCTTCAATAGAGAGATTTTGATGATCTTGGGGATACTGGACTCGAAAACTAACCTGCAGCAACATTCAGAACTTGTTAAGTTTTTTGATGAAACACTTAACGGCAAAGATAATTAACCGTTCGCTGAAACTAACGCATACAATATCTTCCATAGTCACAGACATGCCTGAAGAGAAAGATAAAGTATTTCGATCATTTCTTGCAGTTGGAAATTTTATATTATACTAAAATGAATCCAGCATTAAATAGGCTCAATAGCAGTAAGATTAAGATATTAGCTACTGCATGACTTTGAGAGAAAGTGAAACACTATGAACAGTATATCCAGTATACAATATATAAGATAATCAGCTCTACATGAGTCCACTTAATCTCACTTCAGAAATTCAAGTGTCATCAGACTTAAAATTAGGGCTCTGAAAAACTTTTCAATTGTATGAACATATTGATCAGATCAAACGAATGCAATGAACTAGGGAAAATATACAAACAAAAAGAAAAGAAAAGGACGGTAAATGCACTGTCATTTAGTAATCTAGCCTGGTCTTAAGGGCATAAATCCATGCAGCATAGTCTAAAGGTTTCTGTGAAGTTACAAGTGGCATATTTCTGTACTCATAAAATGAACTCACCAAGGATACAAGTGATCCATAGGCTGGCTGGAAAACTTGAAGCCTTCTACTTCTCTCTGCTTCAAGCGATGCTTCAGTGCTAAATGAAGTATAAGAATCCCTGGTAGATTAGGACCACTCTATTCACCCATTTGCCAAAAAATGGTCTCTTATATTAACTAAGCTCCAGATGGATTTACCTGTTTGTCAGGATAACTTGAAGACTGTGCCAAAAATTAAAAGTCATGGAAGCAATATCATATTCTGGATGTGAAGTAACTTCTAATAATGCATTCACTATCATTATCGCCTCATCAGAACCTGGAACAACAGAGGAAGAAATGTTTTATACACTAATCACCAATCCATCATCATGAAACAGAAATCAAGTAGCGATGAGGAGCTTTTTTAAAAATTTGGACATAAACTTTGAGCAGATTACCGATGGTTTAAATACATACCAGTTGCAATCAGTTCAAAATATGAATCACCCATGTCAGCAAACAAACGAGCAATGGCCTTAAGATCTTCTTCATCCTAAGATAAAAATAAAAGCAATGGCCTTAAGATCTTCTACATCCTAAGATAAAAATAAAAAGAACAAAAGTATTGTACCAAATCAGCATCGATTGAAAAGGAAATCAGACACTATGGTAATGAAGATTGATTTCACTCACATTAAAGAACACAGGTTAAAATAGCTAAGGGCAACGAGGTATGCAGATTCTATATTTCCACTGGCATATGCTGTATGGGTATAATAACAATCCTTAGCAAACATGTCAGAATTCTGGGGAATAATTCTTTCACAAAGTACAATATTCTCTTTGCTATCAAGTTTAAATCTCAACGTGCCATTTGGTACTTGTATTCTGTGCACACATTTATCCCAACAAATATGCGTGTGCTAAGGAGCATCAAAAATTGAGACTCATAAATTAGTTGTTGAACTCACCCAACAACTTAAGCTTTTCACAAATCTACACCTAGAATTTGTTAGCCATTACCAGATTGCTTTAGCACATCCATGCCTGGAAATACAGATGGTTGCTATCAATATTGAAAATAGTTTATTCCCTTCAATGAAATAATAAAAAGAAAACATTGGATCTTTAACGAAATCATAATTCATTTTCCACATCTCACGTCTGTCAGTTATGAGTGCCAATTTATTGAGCTTAAGGTACTTGATAGAAAGTCAAAGTATAAACAAACATGCTTGAAATTTTGTCTTCATGGCAGTAATAATCCCCCAACCCAAGAAAATACAAGAACAAGTAGCAGAAATTTCAATGAAGCATAACATAGCTGGGCAAAACAAAAACTTTAAATTCATCCAGATTCATTATCATCATACATCTGTAAGTACCTTTGAAGGATCTCTAAGCTGCTCCTTAAGACTCATAACATGAGGCACAATTACTTGAATTAAGGGCATTTGTATAGAAATACCACCAGAGTTTTCTGCCGTAGTGCAGTGTATCAATTCTGAGATGACTGCAAAAGATCAAGAGGAAATAATAAAAATGGTGAGGTAGAATTAGGACCCAAGCACCCTTGTAAGTTCCCTTAGTATGGAAAAGCTAAAATACCATCTATGCCAAGTTAGAAATAATAAAGAAGATATAACGGATATTAAACGAGACATTAAACTTGAAAAAAATGATTTTAAAAAACTTTGAATAAATACATATATTCAACCCATGTTGTTTTAATTTTGGGGCAGGGAAGGGAGGTGAAAGTGAGACGGGAAGATAAGCGCACACATTCGACTTCAGGGATCTGCAACTATGCAATTCATGATAAGAAGTATGGCATTAATAGATGTCACAAAATCATATGTTACGCTACCAAAGACATACATAACTTGTACTGTTTTTGGTAACTTATAATGCATCAATTGCATTAACAATCATATCACAAGGAAAACTTCTAGCATTTGACAACCTTCCTAGGTATAAAATTTTTAACACATCTCTAATTTTTCAGATATATCCCCTGTAGCTTCCCATCTCCTGAAAATGTCACTCCAGCAACATTCAAACTTAACTTTATTAGCTACATAGATTTCAAAATATCAAGCTCTATTCTACACTTTTGCAATTGCACACGTAAGTAATTATCTCAGAAGCATAAGATGGCATGACAGATGGTTCCTGAAATTAAGAAAAACTGTCACAGTACTAAAAGCACCAATGAGGTTCTCATATTTCATCAGCAGTACCATTTACAGCCGCCTCTGAGAGTAGGTCAGAACTCAAACTTGAAAGAGCTGTAAGAACCAGTGGATGAGAAGCAAGTATGGAACCAGGGATCCTGAAACCAATACAATTCAACATAAATACCAGGAAATCTGTTAGTGCCAAGTAATATCACATACTGAGTAAAGCCAATCCAATCACTTATTGTAACATCAACCATTTCATAAGAGGTGACGAGAATGGGGAAGGGGGAACGGTCTGATTTGGACAATTGATGAGTTTTTGGAAAGATGAAAGAAAACAAAAAAGGCCATTTCCAATAAGCCAGACATTACTGTATTTCAAAGAAATCAAAACCAATAAATTCGCAAAAAATTAGCTAATGACCACTTTGCCCATCATGTCTCAAATACTTCCAATTTTTTGAGGAAAAAAATCCGCTTTAATTTACAGCAGACTCCTGGAGATTACGGCAGCATTTATTGTTTCTTTAAAAGTAAATAAGGAGGCTGTGTAAGTAATCTGGCATTATTGGCGTTCTCCATCCTCTACTTGCTACATTCAACTTTTTAGAAGAATTTTCTATCATTACTGCCTCAAAGAACCGCTTCAGAACAATCAGGAATCGCCAATTACTGTTTGCAACTTAAAATATAAGTATCTTGCACTTCAGGAGAAAAATACTGTGTTGTCAACACTTCAATTAAAGGAGCTGCACTTCAGGAGAAAAATACTGTGTTGTCAACACTTCAATTAAAGGAGCTGCCTACCCATGCCGTAATCGAAGCCAAGAAGCAAAAGCTTCGAGAACCTAAAAGGAAAGAAATTATCAAATGCCCATGTTAGTTCAGTATATCAAGCAGTTGTATTACAGTATCAAGATCAACAGCCTTCTGAAAAGGAACAATTTCCACCTGTTCCTTAAGTTCATTAATTTTCAAACAAACTGTCAAAACATCAAGAGCAATATTCATCTGAGAAGTGAGCTCCTTTTCAAACTGGCGGCGTCTTTCTGGACGAGCAGCAATCTTGTAGTTGGATACTTCCTGATTTATTAGCAAAAGAGAAAACAAATGAAACTTCTAGTTGATAATATGTTTTCTTTCGGTATCTACTTGGTGAAACAGATATGTCAACTCTCAAAACTCATTATTTTTGAAAAAAAAATTCAAAACTCATTAAGTAACAAGAGCTAAAACCTCATTAGACAACAAAAACCAACAAAGAAGACATGGCAAACCAACATAACCCCGAAAGGAAGGTGTACCACTTGCAAAGCTTAACCAAGAAGACATTTCTGTCCCCAGCAGCATAATGTTCAAACATAAAGAAAAACAACATTAGATGCATGTAAGTCAGTTAATAGGTATACTTTTCTTTTATTAAAAATAAAATTTGTGTATGGAGATGAGATTGGCTACTAAATTGGTGATAAGTTGTTAAAATACTTATGATGCTTATTAAAGAATCTAAACTTTTTGAGGCAATAACCAATTCACACAATCAAAACCAATGAGAATGAAAGCTAAGAAGAGGATGACTCTAACACTAGAACTAAACTTTTATTAAAGTTCCTGAACTGGTAAAATGTAGAGACCCGAAAGACATCAAAGATCATCTTTTATATCCTCAATCCCAATAACTCATGAACATAACAGTATCACAGAGTTTGATCAAAAAATAAAACAGAAAGTGACTTTGTGAAGGATATCACAAATATTTGTTCTTTTATCCAAAAAGGTCATTAACAGTAATAGAGAAGATTGTGGCTGATAGCACTATGGGTCCTAAACCCATACTGACTTATTCTAGGAGAAAGAGGGAGAAGGGGCCGAACATGGTCCACAAACACGTTGACATACTCTAGGAAAATCACTAAGGCAGGGAAGGGTGAGTCAGCTAATGGTTAGACAGGAATTAGTTAGAGGAGAGAGAGGGTACTATGTAAGGGATGGGGTAGTACAGAGGAGGGGATCTTTTGCTCTTGTACTGTCTCAGCTGATAGCTTGAGGGGCCATTGTTGGCTGATAGCTTGGTGCTTGTAGAATTTCCTACGAGGCTATAGCTAAGTATTAATAAAATTACTATATTTTCATCCATTTGCCTATCATTGGTGCTTTCATTGAGAGCCCCAGTGTATGCAAACAAGAATGGCGTCACAGAAGTGGGAAGCAATGGATGCTCGTATGACTGCAGTAGACACGAAGTTGTTGGACCATATGGTCCAACTGGGCAACTTACATAAGGGTGTCAACGACCTCTCTAGGGAGTTAGCGGCGATGCACGCCAAAATGCGAGAGGGATTCCAATGTCAAGCTACACACCAAACACCAGAGGTTGGGTCGAGTTCGGTGGAATGTAGGAAGTCGGTACACACTACAATAGAAGGCAACGGCGTCACCTCCATGACGTCGGAAGAACACCAGCTCTGAGCAAAGCAGGTAGAGCTCCCTCCATTCCAAGGAGACAACCCGATAGGATGGGTCTCTCGTGCTGAATTGTACTTCACCATTCAGGGAACTCCATTGGAGTTTCGAGTTCAACTGGCATAGATTTGCATGGAAGGAATGACATGGCACTAGTTTAAGGTTCTCCTAGCGTCGAAGCCCGAACTGGATTGGGAAACCTTCAAAAGAGCTCTGTTTGATTGGTATGGAGATCATTTCAACGGGAATCCTTTTTCCCAGCTGAAGACGTTGACGCAACAGGGCACTGTGGATGAGTACTTGGAAATGTTCGAAATGTTGATGGCTCAGGTTCCTCCTCTTCTCGAAGATCAGTATATGGGTCTCTTCCTAGGGGGACTGCGAGAGGATATAAGGTTGGAGGTTTTGGTGCTGGATCCTTCCTCCCGTTATCGACTGATAGCAGCGGCACGTGTGGTGGAACGTAAGCTCACTCCTTCGGCACATTCCAAGTCGATTGTGGGCTGGAGACCCGTGGGCGTTCCACAAGTCAGGCCTCCAAACCCGACTATGGGAGGACGCAACTGGGTCGGTGTGCGACCCGGGCTAGCTCGACCCCAGGCGCAAACCAGTGGGCCAACTGGGGTGGAGGAGTTGATCGGCAACCCGACATGGAGAGGACTGCCAAGGGCGTCCGAAGGGAACCAGAAACCTCTCTTACCAAGAATTGATGGATCGAAGAGCTAAGGGACTGTGTTTCAAATGTGGCCAGCATTACAGTCCTACCCACGTCTGCCCTGACAAGCATTTGCGACTACTGATTTGGGAGGGAAACGAAGAAGAAGAGGGATCACCTTCCGGTAGTGGGGGCAGAGAGGAAACCGACATGGGAGAGGCATGGGAGATGGTTTGTCAAGTAGCTAAATATGGGGAGATAGTTCAGTCCAAGACTCTTAAAATTGAGGGCAAATTGGCTGGAGTTCCAATCTTGTTCCTCATCGATAGTGGGGCAAGTCACAACTATCTTTCGCAAGATCTGGTGGCTACTTTGGAATTGACTGTTACTCCAACCGAAGCCTATGGAGTAAAATTGGGGAATGGAACAAAATGCTTTTCACAGGGTCGGTGTAGGGGACTTGTGGTGTTAGTAGGAAATGTGGAGCTAATAATTGATGCATATATTCTTCAATTGGGTGGAACAGACCTGGTTTTGGGTGCATAATGGATGGAAACCTTGGGAGAGGTGAGAGTGGATTTTAAGCAGAAAACAGTGAAATGGGGATTTGAGCAGGGAAAGGAAGTAGTCACCTTGAGAGGGCAGGGCTGTGAGCAGCCCCAACAACTTTCTGCCTTGCAAGGAATGTTTTAGACCATTGCCATGGATTCCCAAAATGAACAGCAAGGAAGTGAAGTTGGTATGCTTGTTTCGGAGACTAATACCACCCTACTTCCAGCCTAGATTCAAGAATTAACCTTAGTTTTGCAAGCAAGTCAGTTGGTGTTCCAAGAACCGAAGGGACTTCCTCCTTCGCGAAGTCACGATCATGCCATTAATTTGTTTAGTGGAGCCAATCCAGTTAGCGTCCGTCCTTATAGGTATGCTTATCACCATAAGGATGAGATTGAACAACAAGTCAAGGAATTGCTTGCAATTGGAGCTATCCAACACAGCACCAATATGTTTTACAACCCGGTAATTCTTGTTAAAAAGAAGGATCATTCGTGGCGAATATGTGTAGATTACCGTGCTTTGAACAAGGTAACAATTCCGGATAAGTTCCCAATTCCTACTATCAATGAGCTTATTGATGAATTGCATGGTTCCAAGCATTTTTCTAAGATTGATTTGAAGTCCGGATTTCACCAAATTCAAATCAAGAATGAGGATATTCATAAGACTGCCTTTCGGACTCATGAAGGCCATTATGAATACTTAGTCATGCCTTTTGGGCTTATGAATGCTCCATCCACATTTCAATCTACCATGAATTTGATTTTTAGACCACTTCTAAGGAAAGGTGTGCTGGTTTTTTTCGATAATGACATCCTGATCTATAGTAGAAGTTGGCAGCAGCATCTCAAACATTTGGAACAAGCTTTGCAACTCTTAATTGAACATCAATTCTTTGCTAATAAGAAGAAGTGCTTATTCGGACAACAATCCATTGAGTATTTGGGGCATGTTATTTCGGCTGAAGGGGTTGCAATGGATCCTATCAAGATCCAGAGTGTTAAAGATTGGCCTGTTCCAAAGAATGTAACAGGGGTTAGAGGGTTCCTTGGTCTCACTGGGTATTATCGGAAGTTTATCAAGGATTATGGGAAGATTGCTCGGCCCCTTATTGAACTCACCAAGAAGGATAACTTTTCTTGGGGACTCGAAGCTCAAAGGGCCTTTGAAGAGTTGAAGCATTGTGTAGTTTCTTTTCCAGTCCTCACCTTGCCAAATTTCTCTAAGGAGTTTATTGTGGAGTGTGATGCCTCAGGTTTTGGATTGGGGGCTGTTCTTATGTAGGAAAACAGGCCGATTGCTTATTTTAGCAAGGCCCTATCAGCTACTGCCAAGTCTAAATCAATGTATGAGAAAGCGATTATGGCTTTGGTGCTAGCCATACAACATTGGAGGCATTATCTTTTGAGGAGATCATTTAAGATGTATACCGACCACAAAACATTGAAGCATTTACTACAACAGAGGTTGAATACCCCTAATCAACACCAATGGTTGTCCAAGTTGATGGGCTTCCAATTTGAGGTGTTCTATAAGCCAAGACCCAACAACAAGGCAGCAGATGCTTTATCACGTGCACCAGTGGCACCAGAATTTCACCATTTGGTTTCATCTCCTAATTGGCTCGATTCTACTAAGTTACGAGAGGAATATCAAGGCGATCCATGGCTGTTAGACATTCTGCAGAAGCTCAAAACTCACGCTACAACAGAACCTGACTTCCACTTGTCAGGAGGGCTATTGTTCAAAGGAAATAGGTTGGTGTTACCTCAAACTTCCTCCCTAATTCCAGATTTTTTTGCAAGAGTTTCATTCTACTCCCACGGGAGGACATTCCGGGTTTACTAAAACCTATAAAAGGATAGTTGGATGTCTGTATTGGGCTAGAATGCGAAAGGAAATTTTGCAGTTTGTGAAAGAGTGTGAAGTATGCCAAAGAAACAAGTATCAAACTCTTGCTCCAGCTGGGTTACTTCAACCACTTCCTATTCCCAATTTAGTTTGGGAGGATATCTCGATGGATTTTATAACAGGGTTGCCAAAGAGCCAAGGGTTCGAAGTCATTATGGTAGTTGTAGACATATTATCAAAGTATGCACACTTTATCCCTCTCAAACATCCTTTTACCGCCAAGACTATGGCTGATTGCTTTGTTAAGGAGGTAGTTAAACTCCATGGCATCCCAAAGCAATTGTAAGTGATCGGGATCCAATTTTTGTTAGTAACTTTTGGAGGGAGATTTGGAGGATGCAAGGAAGGGTTCTTCAAATGAGCACTTCTTATCATCCGGAAACGGATGGACAAACCGAGGTAGTCAATAGGTGTTTTGAGACCTATCTCCGGTGTTTTGTATCTGAACAACCAAAGCAGTGGCATAATTGGCTCTCTTGGGCCAAATTTTGGTATAACACCTCTTTCCACTCCGCAACCGCCACAACCCCTTTCGAGGTGGTGTATGATCGACCTCCTCCTAAAGTTCCTCATTTCCTCATTGGGGAGTCCCTCATCGATGCTGTAAATGGTGTATTGATTGATAGGGATGAAGCTTTGAGACAGCTCAAATTCTATCTTGTTAGGGCTAAACAAGTTATGAAATCCGCAGTTGATGTTAAGCAAAGAGATGTTCAATTGGAGGTAGGAGATTCGGTCTATGTTAAGCTTAGACCTCACAAGCAAACTGCCATAGCTAGGCGAATCTGTCCTAAACTTTCAGCCCAGTTTTATGGCCCTTTTCAAGTGCTAGCTAAAGTTGGGACTGTGGCATACAAGTTGGCTCTTCCAGACACTTCAAGAGTTCACCCGGTGTTTCACATTTCACAATTGAAAAAGATGATTGGGAACCATGTGCCCGAGCCCACTCTTCCTTCAGGCCTAGAGGTTGACTCCACTGAACCTCTTGCATCTGAAGCAATCCTAGCTGAACGGACTATCCAGAAAAATCAGGAGCAAGTTGTTGAATGGCTTGTGCTATGGAAGGGGAAACCTATTGAAGAAGCCTCTTGGATAGCTGCTGTCCAACTGCAACAGCAGTTCCCTTCCTTCTGCCTTGAGGACAAGGCAGATTCTGTAGGGGCGGAATTGATAGCACTATGGGTCCTAAACCCATACTGACTTATTCTAGGAGAAAGAGGGTGAAGGGATCGAACATGGGCCACAAACCCATATTGACATACTCTAGGAAAATCACTAAGGCAGGGAAGGGTGAGTCAGCTAACGGTTAGACAGGAATTAGTTAGAGGAGAGAGAGGGTACTATGTAAGGGATGGGGTAGTACAGAGGAGGGGATCTTTTGCTCTTGTACTGTCTCAGCTGATAGCTTGAGGGGCCATTGTTGGCTGATAGCTTGGTGCTTGTAAAATTTCCTAGGAGGCTATAGCTAAGTATTAATAAAATTACTATATGTTCATCGATTTGCCTATCAGTGGCTTCATTCCCATTTTCAATATCTTCTTAACGCTACAAATATGTGGCATATAGCAAACAGAAAATCCATATACCTCAGGCAAAACAGTAAGTAGCTCCAAGAATCCTGGTACATGCTCTGGATGAGAATTCATCTCATCCCGAAGCCAATTGACAATGCCACCATCTCCCCAATCTTCGGGCGGAACTTGTACAGCCAAGGCAGCCATAGCTATGCTAATCTACAGGTCAAAAATCAAATGCCATATCATCTAGGTAACAAAAGGTCTGGTTTAAAAAAGATATGGTTACTGTCACCACAAGCTATTGAAATGATTGCAGAAATTTTCAAATATACCTGCGTTCTTACTTTGGGTGGCCCCCTATGGAACTTTTTCAATAAGGTCTGCATTCAAATTCCATAAACAGCATAAGACTGCAAGAAATTACATTGTGCAGAAATCATAAAAACTCCTCTAATTCATGAAGAATCAATTAAGTAAATTATGTAAAAGGAGGTCAAAGGCATGTGGCCAATATATGATTTCATTCACAACCAAAATAACCCGTGTAAAATCCTATGCAGTAGTCCTAAAATCAAGAAAAAAATTATGTAATGAGTTATCAAGGAAAAAATTAATTCAATATCCTCGTCTTTTCATCAGCTAAACAAATTTATCCAAGCTGATGTCCATGGAAATGCAATCACCTATTCACCAATTGAAAATTTAATAGATCTAAATATCTCCAAGATACATTAGCTTCTTTGAAGTTGTATGCATCACTTGATATTACCTCCCTCTTGAGACCCATCCCTAATCAACAAAACTATTGTACAGGATTAACATGGACACTAAAAAGGCGTGAATGAACAAGATAGTTGTTCCTTTAAAGGGATAAGCATAGCACATCACCCAATACAACAATGATTTAGATAACTCAGCAGCAGTTAATATCCAAACGTTATTTTCAATACATTAAGTAAACCAACAACAACAGCCAGCATTGAGAATCGAATGGTCAGAAATCCCCAATAAAAATGTCTTCCCAGTGAGTTAGATAACAATAACTACTACCAAAAGTATTCAGATCAAATGAATGCACACATTACATCCAAAAATGGCTGCAATTCTGCTACCAGAAAGAAACATTCATTCTTTCAGCTAATAGTCCCATACTGATTCAGAAGAGTCAATACTCGGTAAAGAGGTAAAATTATGCATACACAACATTAGTAAAAACATTTGAGTATCAAAAAAAAAAAAGTCAAGCTTTCTCAATACTTAGAAGAGTTCGCAAAATCTCACATTCAAGGAAGTCCGCAATGGTCGAAAGGCTTCAGAAGGTAGCTCTTCAAAATCACGTTGTACCTAAGATTGGATCCAACATGGGAAAAATGTTAAATCATTGACATATTAAAAAAAATTTAAAAGCAAGGGGAACAAGAAGAAGAAAGAGAGAGAGATAAAAAAGAATAAAACTCAAGCATCCAAAACACTGTAGTATTTGACACTTATCAACGTGTTCAAGTATGTTGGCATTAAAAATTCAAAATTCTCACAGAATATTTAACAGAACTTTGAATATACCTTGCTTCTAAGTGTTTGAGAACAAAAGATTAAAGTTTCCAAGTTGCTAGAGGCATCATGAAGCAGGTTGTCAGCTACCTGAAATACCAGGAAAAATGATCATATCAACATTAGCAAAATTAAATGAACACGAACAAATATATATTGACAGCAGGGACCAAAGTAATACAGCTGTCATCAACAAGCATCTCACAGTACAGTGGTCCAACTTGTAGAAGCACAAAAAACATTCAACAAATAATACTTGCAAAATCATCAGGAGAAATGGTTAAAGCAATGTCAAATTTTTTAAGAATGAAAAAAAGGAAATACTGCCACCATATCGAGTTGAAGGTGTAGACATATTGCGCACTGCAGTTAAAGTTAGGATTAGATTCAACAAGAGATTATCAGGAAGTTGGTTTACATCAGAAAATAACTTGTAGTATTTCCAGCTTTCCTCACAATCTAAATTGAACTTTCCCGCAATTTCAAGTTAAAGAGATGTATCTGTACATTTTTGGCAGTCCCAGGTAGAAGATATATAACCCCAATAGTCATAAACAACTTCAGGTAGCAAAAAAATAAACTAAAACTTGTAGAATTAAACAAAAATCAGATAACTTCATCAAGTTATAGGGACAATGTCACCTGCAATGGTAATGGACATTCAACATTCAAGTAAAAATTCAACTTTGGAAATACAGAACTGATGTTCAAGGAGGTACATAAGGAGCAGATAAACACACGCACGCACGCACACACTCGCACACACGTACACACACGAACGAATACTGCAAGTTCAAACAAAACCCTAACGCAATAACTGCCTCGTTCAATGTGACTGAACATTAATCACCAATTTCAAAGAAATTCAACCTAGCGCATTCAAATTCTTTACCCAAACTAGAACTGAACGAAATTTTATTTAAAAGGAACTAGAGATGAATCAACCAGAGAGTTCAATCACGCAAAACCAACCAAGTGGACCAAAGTAATTACTTAGCTCACCAATCAATAAATCACTAGAAACAGAACCTTACAATACCTGCCACGCATCAAGTGTCCGTTGAAAACCTTGAAGCCAGCGATCGGCCTCCATTCGTACAGCGTCATCGGGATGATGATAGAGTGCGTTTAGGGCGTCTTTCACCGAATTCTGGAGCTCCATAGCTCCGATTTCAACAAAACGAACCGATCGCGATAAGAGAAGAGAGATGAAAACAAACTCACAAAAAGATTTAACTTTGTCACCTACTATATGTATTTGGTTTAGGCTTTTCTGGAGAGAGTTGAGTTTTCAGATAAATGGGTTTTTGGCGCCCCCAATTCGTGTTCGAGAGACGACGGGTTTTTGGGATTTTTGATCAGAGATCGGTGAGTGAGATGTTTTGGACCGTCCGATTACGACTGTATTTTCAAAACTTGGTCAGTTTCTGGTCAATGAGATGATGACACACGTGGCGTGTAATCAGGATTAGGGTGGGCTCGCGGGCTCGTAAGGGCCCGCAAAGAGATAAACTATATGGTCTTGCAATTTCATTCGTGATGTTTTTAAATATAAAAATTACATAAATTAATATTTGATAATTTTATATTTTAACTTTAAATTAATATTGGATTAATAAAACGATAAGTTCTCAAATGATAATGAATATAATAACAATTTAAGTTCATATTTAATTGAATAAATTAATAAATATTTATTTTAATTATGAACGCACTCTTTAAATTAATCATTAAATTATTAATATATCAATGAAGTAATATCTTATTTTTAATTATTATGAACAGTAAAACACTCTAACAGCCTGTTTGGAAGACATGGGATTGAATTCAATCCATCTGTTTGGAATCCAAAAAAGGGCATGAATTGAAATCGTGTGTGGGTTTAAATCCAACTTTCTTAACAAATTGAATTCACGTTCCAAATCACGTGAATTCAACCTATTAAGCTTAGCTCTTCTGTATCCTACTCCCAAACCCACATCTCCAACCCTACACCAGACGAACGTCTCCCAACAGCAGCCTCCAACCCAGTCTCTCAACAGTAGCCACGCATCACCAACGCTACTTTCTCCCACGTCCACGCAACAGCACCGAACCAGTCTCCCACCAGCAGCCACACATCACCAACGTGAGTGGAGAATGAAGATGCAGAGGAAGTGACTAGGAAGCTTGACAGTGAAATAAAAATATGAAAAAGAACAA
>JANKYF010000007.1:44854317-44865375 GCA_029829435.1 Erythroxylum hondense | reverse complement strand
ATAATAGTTATTAAATAAATTAAATTAAAAAATTAAAAATCAAATAAAAAAATTAGACAATTCAAAATTTTAATGGCTGAACTGACTAAATCAGTTCAATGAATTAATCACTAATTCTTAGCATATTCCCGTAGACTAATATATGCTAATATGAAAATCCAAAGATTAATCAAATGCATATTAAAAAGTAGTCTATATATCTATAATTAAAAATAAAGACTATTGCAAATACAAACCCCCACCGCTCATTTGGTCGACAGCAACAAACACAGTGGGCAAATAATCGAATGGGGAACCTCAAACTCAAATAATCGAATGGGGAACCTCAAACTCTCGTAAAAGTGTCTGATCATAGTCCTTTTTTTAATAAAAAGAAAGTGAAACCAAAATTACACAATTAGACAGAGAAATAGATTCTCAATAAGTCCTTTAAAAGAAGCATGTGATACTCGATTAGTGTAGTGTCAAAGTAATAGACGTCGATATCAAAATGACCCACATAATTAACAAACCAATACACATCTATTGCTCTTTCAATATATATGTTGATGAACATAGTCTTTTTGACGAGCCATCATAAATTCTGCAGAAAAGAAGTGGGATGGGGAAGATATCACCTTTTTTCAAGTTGGTTGAATGCAACTGTTTGACCCATCAAACAACAAAAGCATTGGCGCACTTGCAGTCCCAATGTGAAATTTGCAAATGCTCTTCCGCAATGACAGTGGCTTTTATCGTAGCAACCCCAAACTAGAATGCAAAGAACATCAAGGCAAACTGAACATGATAATAAGATAAATAGGTGTTTTTAACAAAATTGTGAATATCATTTGAATATTAATATGAAAAAGTTTTTAAATATTTTATATCATTTCATATAATTACATATTTATAAAAACAATAATACAAAATTACATTCCATAACATATTTACTTAAATTATACTAGTAGGTTTTTTTTTAATCTTGATCTATGCACCGCTTGACTCGAATTTAAATAACATCTCTAATTTGTGTGCTCCTTTCCTAACCAAATGTACAATATCAAAGACTTTCAACCTTTTAGTTTCCCGTAACTATCTATACTAGAAATGCTTTAGATTCCAAGTTATTCACAATTGTAGCAAAATAGTGCAAATAGTATGTTCACATTGACACAAGTAAATCAAAGTAGACAAATAAACTTGGTCTTACAAGAAAAACAAAGTTAAGAAATAATTGGTTACTTATGGCAGTATCTAACTCACTTTTTATCAACTTAAGTTGTTGAAGAGAGCATGAATTTTTGCCACTTCTCTCTCTCACATTTCACTTTCTCAAATGTTGAGTTTGCCCTCATATTTTTATCTGTTAGAGCTACCATCTACTAGGCTTGAGATTTGGGGCGTGAATTAGTGTGAGTAACTCTGGTAGCTGCTCATAACATAGAAAAATGACAAATTTGAACTACATTGGAGCCATTGGAGCGTAAGGTAGACTTGTAAAGCAAGCACAAGTTTCAAGAGACTTATTATATTTCAAAGGTAAGGTCTCACCACACCTTCTCTCATTAGTATTAGAGCATGCATAACTTGCTTTCGTCCTTGAAATTATGCCAAATAAGAATAATATGCCATATATGCTGAAATTTGTTCATGCATGCATAACATGACCATCAATGACAAATTTTCACATGCTTCATTTTAGATTGAAATTTTGGCATGGACGTGTTCCTTATGATGTCAAAAATTTTTGCCTAAAATTTTGGAAAAAAAGGATTTGAATTAAGTGAGATATTGCATGACGAAATTTCGATTTATGCATTTATTTTTTGAAAGTTTAGGCCCATTTTCGGACCTATTATAGTATGGTTCTGCATGAGATATGCATATGGATATGTTTCTTGTCACATTATCTTTCCAACGGTATATTATATGCCAAAATCAGAGTTAAAATGATGAGAAATGATAGCCTGAAGTGGCCATTATGGACATGAAAGGTTGAAATTTATGAATAATATGAGTTTAGTATAAATGTGTTCATCTGCGGTTTCACGAGCCCTTTGTGGGAGATGCGCTTCACCAACGACATAAATCTTTGATTTGACCCTACTAACGTCATTCACATGTACTGGTGAGTCCAGAACCATGTCGAATAAGACCTGAATGGCTGTCTAAGGTGGTGCCTGGTGGGTGTGTGGCACAGCAGGTGCTATAGCCACACAATCGTGTCTCACACGCACCCTGGCCAGAGACTCCTTTTGTTGTGATCTTTTAATCTGTGGTTAAAATTACCATTTTACCCCTATGTGATTTATTAAAAATTTTCAACATTTGAACTATTTGTTAGCCTAATTTGAAAATTTACCTAATTACATAAGTGAAATAATTTTTGGGCTATTAATTTTTTCATGCTTGATAATTGTGTATTATATTCATAAATTTATTATGCATTTTATATGTGTTATGAGTTGCATTTTATTATTTATTTCATTTATGTGTTAAATGATTATTATTTATGTTAGTAATAAATTGATTAATTATTTGTCTATGTGACTAATTGTTAATTAATGCCAATGAGCATAAATTAAATGAACCTGAGAGCCAAAGGCCTCATACCTAGGTGGTATGTGGGTCCATCTTCATTTAATATCCTTTTTAGTTTAAGGAATGAATATGCATTGATATTTTGAATTAACGCCTATGTTGTGTGATGTTTGTTTTCCAAAATGATTTCCTATATACCAGGAAGAAAATATAACATCACCATTTAATAATTTTTTTTATTAGAATGATGTAATAGGATTTGAATTGGAATTATTAAAGGGGATGAATTTTCACACTAATTCTAAATATATAGATTTATTTTGGAAATAAGGCACCAAAATATCAATGGAGTTTTAGAATGAGACTTACTAATGCATGTATGATTGGTTCATGCTATATTTAGTGGCAGTGTTACCCATAATTAAATTAAAATTAATCATTGGGCTAAATATAATTAGGAGCTTAATACCGTGTATGTTATTAGTAATGATTATCAACAAGTTTGCAAAATTTTTGACCTAATAATGTTTAGAAAAAATAGATATGTGCCTTACTTAAACCTGTGCAATGATGTAGTGGAATGAAAACCAAGAGTTTGATTATTGAGATAACCAAGGGAGAGATACTTGATGGTAAAAACTATAACATCTGGCACAGGAAGGTTTAGTACCTTCTCAATGAGCATGAGTTTCTTGACCATTTAACTACCAACATGAACCCATCCAAGACTGGGAATTCGGCCCAGCATTGCCGTGACAGTGAGGTTTATGCCCTTTGGCAAAAGAAGGATAGGTGTATGTGCTTCACCTTGTTAGCTTGCATGCAGGATGGCCTTATTGGGGAGTTTGAGAACTATTAAACTACTATGGAGATGTGGGAACAATTACGCCTAAAATATGGAGGGACAACAGCCATAAGGCTTCGTGCCTTAATGTTGCTCAATTAATACATAATGGACCCTTAGCATAGCAAGATTGAACATCTTAGGGTGATGTCGTCCATGATTTGAGAAATAAAGGCAGCAGGTTATGATCTCATAGATGAGCAGCTAGCTATCATTAGTTCACTTCTTGAGTCCTCGTGGGGACAAGTGAAGTTGGTCCTTACTCATAATCATTAAGACCTTTGATGACATTTCCCACCATTTGGAGCTTGACGCTAAGTGCAAATATGCAAACCGCAGTGTCGTTTCATTAGTTGCACAAAATGGACGCAAGGTTGATGGCCCTAATCACAAAAAGGAAAAAGCTAAGAACCAGGGGCCTTAAGAAAGGCAAGTTACTAAACGCCGTAGAGGCAAGCATGAGGGTAAGAAGGATAAGTCCAAACTCATGTGCTTCAATGGTAAGCTTGTCGAGGGCTATCAAAAATAAACTTTACTCCTTGAAATTAAACTTGTAGTAGTGGGAATAAGGGTCGATCCACAGAGAAAGGCAACTGAAAGTGTATATAAATTACTACTAAGATTGATGGGTGGTTTTGTTTGTCGTGAATAAAATAAAACGTGAATAAAGCTAATAAGATTCAGCTTAAAGACAATCAATAATAACTAGCTTGGCCAAATGAGATATCCACCATTGGAACTAAAGACTGATCCTTGAAACAATGATAATTAATTCCACTTTGAGTGTTTATCGAGGAAACAAGTATTTCCTATCTTTCCTAACGTGTGGTTAAAACAAAGAACACTAGTGAACCAATTAACCCTAATTGTTAGATGATCTAAGCCATCATCTAACAACAACATTAAACAATAGAAAGATCAATAAATCAAAGTTCCTTTAAACACCAACAATTAAGAGAGACTTAGCCTATTATTCTTCCTAAGATTTAATAATAACACCAACGAAATTACTAAATCATAGTTGCTACGTGATTAGCAATAACCAAATACAATTAACTAGTAGGCTTCCTAGTAATCTTAAACAATAATGAATATAATAAGCATGAAAGAACAACAGAACTAATGTTCTGAGGTTTCAATTCCTTAATCCAAGATTGAGATTAGCCATACAGGGCCATAGAAGAAGCTCTAAGGTGTGAAGAGAGGAGAGAGGGGGGGTTTATTGTGTGTCTTTCTTTTTCTGGATGTCTTCTCCTCCTCTTTCTCATAATAAAAGTAGTAAATAGAAACCTAGAAAATCTCCTAAAGATATGCCAAATATTCTCTCCACAACAAAATGCCCAATTAAGGAAAATAATAATAATCCAAATAATAATCTTCTTGGCTGAGAGAAGTGGCCTTTCAGTTGGTATTTCATGTCCAAGTTGGCTTAGGAAGCTTTCTTAATTATCTCCTTGATTATTGTGTAGTAATCTTGCAGATCTACGTTGGATAAGTACAACAACGTTCACTTTCTGGGCGCATTTATGATCTCTTTTAGTTAAAATCACTCAAACATGAGATTGTAACTCTCTTCTTAGGCTTTCCAACGCCATTTGAATCATCCCAATCGAAGTTTGTATGTGAAAGTTATGGCCCAAATACAATAATGTGTCAAAACTGTCTAGATTTGTGAAATTATCTCGTTTTTCTCCTTTTTCTTTCATAACACACCTAAATCAAAATATAAACATAATGAATTCTTTAGGCCAATAATAAACATAAAAGATTAAGGATTATAGGGGAAAAATACAATATTATACTTCTTATCATTCAACTATAGAAAGAAGGGACACTTTGCTTAGGAGTGTATTAAGCCCCGTGAGGTTTGTCCTTACTTACCTTCTTTTGTACATGCCTTTGTTTGCACACATGTGTTTTTTGCTCATTCTCTCCATGATTGGATTGTATATATGAGAGCGCTAACACACATGACCTGTAGTTGTGTAGGATTTCTAGATTAGCATCTATTACCAATGGATAAACATTTTATAACAATGGGGCATGGAGCACAGGAGAGGGTCTTTGGTGTAGGAACTTACCAACTTACTTTACACAGTGGACACAAACTGCTCTTATATGATATGCTTCATATACTCACTATTTGATGTAATCTACTTTCAATATCGACACTAGTAGACTTGCGTTTTCTTTCCTTGTTAGTAAGAATAGTTTGTCCATTTATCTTGATGATACCCTTTATGGTCATGTGCACTTTTGTAATAGTTTATTTATGATGGATTTAGAAGATGTATATGAATCTCATAAATATTTTGCTCAAATTGCTTCTTCTTCTTTTGATGATATTGAATATGAGTTTGTTAAATGACATGCTCGATTAGGACATATTAGACAAGATAACATGTCCAAATTGGCTAGATAAGGGCTATTTGGCTCTTTTATCAAAGTAAGTCTTCCTACTTGTGAGCTTTGTCTAGCTGGGAAAGCTGGTAAAAAGCCTTTTGGTAAGGCTAAGAGAGATTTACATCCTTTAAAGTTGATCCACTCTGATATTTGTAGTCTTATGAATGTGAGAGCGCATAATGACGCAACTTACTTTATTACATTCATAGATGATTTCTCACGATATAGTTTAGTATTTCTGTTGTTTCACCACTCAGAAGCTTTGTATTGTTTCAAACGCTTTGTAGCTGAGGTTGAGAATCGGAAAGAGAGGAGCATTAAGGCTCTTCATATTAATAGAGGCAGAGAGTATCTCACTGGTCAATTTAGAGAATTTTGTGAGAAAAAATAAATACGCCAACAGTTAACGATTCCTGTAACTCCATAACAAAATGGGGTTATAGAAAAAAGGAATCAAACTTTGTTGGACATGATTAGGTAGACGTTGACTAAGCCAACCACCTAATTAAGTTTTGAGGGGATGCCCTTGTGACTGCAGCATACATTCTTAATCGAGTGCCTATTAAATCTGTCCTGGGTACTCTAGATGAGTTATGGAATGAAGATAAGCCTAATTTCGAAGGTTTAAGGCCATGAGGATCTGCTAATTATGTTAACTATTCTTCTCATAAGTTTGGAAAGTTAGGCCCTAAAGCTAATAAATGTGTGTTTATTAGATATTGTGAGCATTCTAGGGGCTATGTGATGTATATTGAACATCATGGAGGGCTTACTAAGGTTGAGTCATGAGTTGTGGATTTTTTGGAGGATGATTTGCCTAGTATTGGTGAGATCAAACAAAATCTTGAGTTCTATGAGTTAGAGAAACGTTAAGATGAAGTTCCCCAAATGGATTTGGATTCACAATTCATTCCAATGACTATTGAGGTCAATGGGAGCATAGAACTTGAATCTCAATCTTCATAATTATGTAGGAGCCAACGTAAAAATGTTACGCGTAGACGCTTTGAAATAGAAGGTGGGACCTTCTTCAGCATTTTTGTTGATGTTGATGAGCCTTCTTCTTTAGAAGAAGCAATGAACTCACCATTTTCGAGTAAGCTTTGCAGCAATGGAAGACAAAATGGAATCCATGTCTAAGAACATGTGTCAACTTAGTAAATCTACTTGTTGGGTGCAAATCATTGAACAAAAGTGGGTCCTAAAGGTTAAGCGCAAGGCAAATAGGTCAATTGAAAAGTATAAGGCTCGATTAGTGGTGAAAGGTTAGACCTAAACGGAAGGTGTGGACTACGACAAGACACTTTCTTTTGTGGTGAGATATGTGTCTATTCGCCTTATCCTAACTATTATTGCACATTTAGATTTGAATTTGTTCCAAATGAAAGTGAAAATAACATTTCTCAATGGAGAAATAAATGAAGAGATTTATATGGATAAACCCTTTGGGTGTCGCTTGAAACGTTCCATTTATGGCTTGAACAATCATCTAGGCAATCATATCTTAGATTTCATGAAGCCATTACATTAGTATGCTTTATAATGGTTGAAAAGGACCATTGTGTATACATAAAGAGACAAGAGAATGTGTTTCTTATACTCTCTTTATATGTAGATGATACTTGATAGTTAGGAATGATATAGAGATGATCATTTCCACTCAAAAGTGGTTGTCCTATACTTTTGAGATTAAGGACATGGGTGAAGTAGATTATGTTCTTAGGGTTAAGATCTTGAAGGATCGTTCTAAGATATTTCTGAGTTTGTCTCAAGAAACCTATATTAATAAGGTCTTGAAACGTTTCTATAGGCATAACTACAAACTTGTTGACACTTTAATGGAGAAGGGGCTATACCCAAGTATGGATTTATGTCCTAAAATAGAGGAAGAATAACATCAAATAGTTAAGGTGCCATATGAAAGTGTTGTCAGTAGTCTAATGTATGATATAGTGTGTGCTTGACTAGATATATGCTTTGCAGTTGGGATGGTTGGTATATATCAAAGTAGTCCTGGACTTATGCATTGGGCAACGATCAAAAGGATACTTAGATATCTAAGAGAAACCATTAATATGACTTTGTGCTATCAAGTGGGAGCCTCAAATTGGTTGGATATAGTGATGTCGATGGATTTGTTGATAGAGATGAGCGAAAGTGCACATCAGGATATGCTTTCATTCTTGGAAGAGGAGCCATTTCTTGGTGTAGCAAGAAACAACAATGCGTGTCATTGTCCATGATGGAACCCGAGTATGTTGCATGTACCTCAACGGTGCAAAAGGTGATATGGTTGAGGAGATTTTTGAGGAGTCTCAACATTATTGGGCATCTTTATGAGGCCACAGTTATTTATTGTGATAACACAGTTGCAATTGCCCATATAAAGGACTCGAAGTATCATGGAAAGACAAAGCACATTGATACTCGCTACCACTTCATCCGTGATATCATTTCGTAAGGACATGTGGTCCTAAAGCATGTCTCTACGAGAGAGATGATAGCTAATCCTTTTACTAAACCAATTGGAAGAGATGCTTTTCAAAAGCACATTAGGGGTTTAGGTTTGTTAAAGATTTGATGTATTTGTTCATTTACTTATACATTAATGAAATATGTTTTTCATTTTAATCTTGTGTGAATTTATATAGTAAATTAAGGTTTAACTGAAAATGACACATATCTAAAACTTGTCACTAGGCTTGATATTGCTCTCTCACACAAGAACATCACCCTAATGCTATGATAGAGAGTGGGATGAGACAAAGTATTGCAAAGCACCAAATGATTGACAATCTCCTTAATTATTGTGGTGTGATTAAGGATTTTATATGTTGACTTAGCTGAGTGCTAAGATGAAAATTATTCAGTCGAACTTAGAAAGTGTATCCATGTAGCCTGTATGAAGCCGAATTTGAGTTTGTGGTGGCTCAAGTCTGTCACTTTGTGGAGTGACTGGACTATGTTACGTATGGTGTTATTTAGAGCGTGACAAACCCTAGTTCCACCATAGCATACACTTAATACTGCACGTGCTTGAGACGATCAAATAAAAGAGTGATAACTAGGTCCCTTTTTTATCACTGTATGAGCCTTGTGGACATCTAGTCCATCGTTATACCCCTTGGAACTTTGACCTGTGTCAATGAAGTTGAGAATTAGTGTTGCTACTTTGGCATATTATCTAAAGGCCATGAATGATGCAGTCTAGTGGAGTATGGCTAGGAAAGCAGCCAAGACTTCATGGATTAACAAGAATGTCTAAGCAAAAATCATTTGGATATCACACAAGATATTTATGACTCATTGCCAGGTGGTTACAAAGACATTAGTTGTTGATAGACTTGAGTTGTCTATATGGTAACTGTTACAAAGGTCTTATTAAGCACCGAACTTATCGCAAATCACACCTACTCCTTTGCATGACAATCGCACTTAGATATGTTTAAGTAAGACTCAGCCTTTCTGTTATGGTCCTGAGTTAAAGATCTAGTTATGGGTCTTTCGGTCAAAGGCGTGGATGGTGTTTGAATGGGTAGGTTAGGTGTTTTCTTTTCGCGACCTATATTGGCTATGAATTTAGGCTCTAAAGAGGGAACTTGGAACTCCTTGAGACTAAACACTCAAAGACTTAATTGAATTTTGGAAGCTGCTCCTGTCATTGATGTTATTGTTTAAATACCTACGTGAGGCATAACTACCTCGTACATCATGGAGCATTACTTCTAAGTGGAGGAACACCCTCCTACAACTCGGAACAACTAAAAGAAAATGGAGGAACTCCCTCCTACAAAACAGGAATCACAACTCAAAAAGAAATAACTGAATACATAAACTTAATCAAAAACAATTGGATGAGTCAATTACACATGGCAGTTAGTCTAGGATTTCAATACGCGGCTGTTTGGTCTTGAGCCCATGTGTGTAATGTGTGTAGACTTGTAGAGGTTTGGTAACATTACTACCCGCCCCCAAAGGGCGCTTGTCCTCAAGCACAAATTTAGGAAACTTGTAAGAAAAATCGTTAGCATTCTCCCATGAAGCATCTGCTGGAGAAGAATTACACCAATGGACTAAAATCTCAAGTTGTCCTGCCTTAATACGTTGATCTAAAACGGCCAGAGGTTGAAGAGGAACATTCGGTGGAGTTAGTGGCAGCACTGGAGTACAAGAATCTAGTCCTTCATGATATCGTTTGAGGGTGGAAACATGGAAAATAGGGTGTAGTTTTGAGTCTGTTGGTAAGTCTAGCTTATAAGCCATGGAACCGATTCGCTCAAGAACCACAAAAGGTCCATAAAACTTGACTGAAAGTTTCTGACTTCTTCATTTAGCAACTGAACTCTGACGATAAGGTTGTAGACGAAGTGGAACCTTATCACCAACCTGAAATTCTAGGTGGCGGTGAGATTGGTCATAGTTGTGCTTAATTTTTTGTTGTGCTCGTTGTAGATTTTGTCGGAGCTGGTGCACCATCTCATCCCTAGTTTTAAAAGCAGTGTCCACCGCTTCAATGGAAGAGCTACCTAGCAGGTATGAAAGCAACCGAGGAGGCAGACAACCATACACTGTTTCAAAAGGAGTAGACTTTAGAGTTGAATGGTAACTTGTATTATAGCAGAATTCAACCTAGGATAACCAGTCAATCCACTTGTTAGGATGAGCGCTTGTGAAGCAACGAAGATACATTTCAATGGTTCGGTTAATGACTTCCATTTGGCCATCCGATTGCGGATGATAAGCTGAACTGAAACATAATTTTGTTCCACACAAATGGAATAATTCCTTCCAAAACAAACTAGTGAAAGTCACATCGCGATTACTAACCATAGTTTCTGGCAACCCATGTAATTTAAAATTTTTGTCAAAGAAGGATCGTGCAACACTTACAGCGGTATATGGATGAGAGAGAGCAACAAAGTTGCCATATTTTGAAAATATGTCGATGAATACTAGTAGAACATTCTTTCCTCATGAAGTAGGAATTCCTTCAATGAAATCAAGGGAAATATCAACCTAGACTTGAGTTGGAATCGGAAGAGGTTGTAGCTGGCTGGAGTGTTTCTGTTTTGTGCCATTGACAAATATCACAGGCTCTGACAAAATTCCGCACAATCTGCCTTAATCCTTGCCAATAAAAATCTCGAGTAATTCTGTGTAGCATTTTTTGATAACCTTCATGACCTTGGTTGTGGAGAGCACTAACCACCGTTTGAATGGATGGAGAATTAAGGGGAAGATAAACTTTATTTTTGTAAAAGAGTAACCCCTGCTTAAAACTCCACTTG
>JANKYF010000007.1:44842993-44854217 GCA_029829435.1 Erythroxylum hondense | reverse complement strand
TTATTTTGCTGTAACAGTACTGCTCCAATTCCTGTGTCTGAAGCATCACATTCAATAACAAATGTTAGCTCAAAATCCGGTAGACCCAAAATTGGAGTTGTCGTCATAGCCGTTTTCAATCTTTCAAAAGCAGTAACAGCCTCGTCAGTCCAACGGAAAGAATTCTTCTGTAACATAGCAGTGAGAGGAGCGGCTATTGTTTCGTAATTCTGCACAAATTTTCGGTAGTAACCAGTTAGCCCTAAAAATCCCCTCAAGCCACGAATAGTGTTGGGCTTGGGCCACTCCATAACTGCCGAAATCTTGGACTGGTCTACCTGCACTCCATCTTGAGAAATAATGTGACCCAAATAAGAAACCTGAGTTTGAGCAAAAGTACACTTGGAGCGTTTGAGGAATAATTTATTTTGCGTCAAACAGCTGAAACACTAGACGCAAATGGTGAATATGTTCTGCCCACGTTCGACTGAAAACCAAAATATCGTCAAAGAAAACCAGAACAAATTTTCTTAAGTAAGCCTTAAATACCTCATTCATCAAGGCCTGAAAGGTTGAAGGAGCATTGGAGAGTCCAAATGGCATTACCAAAAATTCAAAGTGACCGTGATGTGTACGAAACGCTATTTTTTCAATATCCGGAGAATACATTGCAACTTGGTAGTATCCGGATAATAAATCCAATTTTGTGAAGAATTTCGCTCCTCCTAATTCTTCCAATAACTCATCAATCACCGGAATAGGGAACTTATCTTTGATTGTTTTGGCGTTTAATTCTTTGTAATCAACACATAAATGCCAAGAACCATCTGCTTTTGGAACTAAGATCACCGGGGAAGAGAAAGGTGAACGACTTGGTCGGATTATGCCTTGTTGTAACATGGCAGTACACTGTCGTTCAATCTCAACTTTCTGACTATGGGGATATCTATACGGCCGAGCCACAACTGGCCCTGCTCCTAGTTCCAAGGCAATTTGATGATCACAAGACCTACTTGGAGGCAACCTATTGGAGAACTGAATAAAGAAACAAATTCAGCCAATAATTTCTGCAGCTGAAAGTCCGTATCTTTGGATGTCTGTATAGCATTGAGTTCAGGTTGTACTGGAGGAGAGGATGGATGTATGCCTCGCAATTCTATTAAATGTCCTTGTAGAAAAAAAAGACATGCACATGATAGTAAAATCCTAAAGAATGGGTCCTAAGGTGCGAAGCCAATTAACTCCCAAAACCATGTCAAAGTCAGTTAACGGCAGGACAAATAAATCCACAGAAAAAGAATTAGATCCCAGCAGAATTGGAATTCCCTTACAGACACCTGGGCTGCTGATTTGTTCCCCATTAGCAACATTAACTTTCAAACCATTCTTCTCATTAACTTCAACATTCAGTTCGGCTACCTTTGATGCAGATACAAAACTGTGAGTACTGCCAGAATCGATTAGAACTAAGACCTTGCCACCGTTCCAGCTGCCCACCAATCGCATGGATTGGGGGTTTCGAATTCCAGAAATTGCATGCAACCGAATCTCAGGTGGTAGTTCTAGATTTTGCACATCTGAAATTGTATCATCTGCATCTTCCATTTCTTCCAAATCGATCCAGAACAATTTCTTACATTGATGACCGCAAACAAATGGCTCATCACAGTTAAAACATAGCTTTTTCTTTCGCCTTTTGTCCATCTCATCTTTAGTCAACCATTTTACTGAATGGTTCAGTTGGAGTTCTGGAATAAGAGCAGTGCGTCGATTGTCCCTAACCGCTGAAGAACGTGAGAACAATTTACGTTCATACAATCGTGACATGCTCATTGCGGTCACCAAATCCTTAGGTTGATGAAGTTCAACTTCCACAGCGTTAGAATCTTGCAATCCGCTGAGATAAAGCTAAACTTTTCGGTGTTGTGTAAGGACACCAGCACGAGACCAGAATTTCAAAGTTGTTATGATAATCCGCCACCGAGCCAATTTGCTTAAGCTTTGCTAATTCTCCCAATTTATTGATGCGGATTGTGGGACCACATCGAAGATTGCATTGGTGTGAGAATTCCTCCTAAGCCGGAGTACGAACATTCTGCAACAGCTGCATATACCATAATTGAGCAATTCCCTCTAAGTGATAGGAAGCTAAGCTTACCTTTTCTTCCTCGGTTGTTGATTGATGACAGAAAAAATGCTGACAACGGCTAAGCCAACCCAAAGGGTCTTCTAGCCCATTAAAGCGAGGGAAGACAAGTTTTGTGAATTTTGGCACAATCGAGTTTCCTCCAAAATTTTTAGAAACTGTCGCACCAGAAGGTCCCTTATCTTTGCGTGATTTTGTTTGACTTTCAGCGCTTGAAGATAGCCCCTTCTTTGTCAATTCCAAGTCGAGAGATATGGCATCCATTTTAGCGTGAAGTTGTTCAACTTTCTCATTTCTGGACTGGTTTGCTTGCTGCTTTGCTAAAAGTAAGTTTAAGAGTTTGTTAAGCTAGTCTTGAACTGATTCGCCCATAACCTGGCTCTGATACTAATTTGTTATGGTCCCAGGTTAAAGATTTAGTTATGGGTCTTTCGGTCAAAGGCGTGGATGGTGTTTGAGTGGGTAGGTTAGGTGCTTTCTTTTTGTGACCTATATTGGCTATGAATTCAGACTCTAAGAGGGAACTTGGAACCCCTTGAGACTAAGCACTCAAAGACTTAATTGAATTTTGGAAGCTGCTCCTGTCATTGATGTTATTGTTTAAATACCTACGTAAGGCATAACTACCTCCTACATCATGGAGCATTACTTCTAAGTGGAGGAACACCCTCCTACAACTCGGAACAACTAAAAGAAAATGGAGGAACTCCCTCCTACAAAACAGGAATCACAACTCAAAAAGAAATAACTGAATACATAAACTTAATCAAAAACAATTAGATGAGTCAATTACACATGGCAGTTAGTCTGGGATTTCAATACGTGGTTGTTTGGTATTGAGTCCATGTGTGTAACGTGTGTAGATTCGTAGAGGTTTGGTAACACTTTCCCACATGATCGTCAACCAACAGTCTAATTCTTGAACACCTTACGACTAGCGCAGTATTTAACTCTCACACTCTAAAAAAACAATGAAAGCAATAACAATGGAAACAATAGAAGCAAAGAAGAGATATAGCAATAATGTTAAACCTTTATTAGTTTCCTTAAAGTATACAAAGGAATGCTCTTTCAATTCTGTGTAAGGAGCAAGACTCAAATGAGCTATATATAGGTATTAAGGCTTGGGGAACGAGTTAGAATCCTAACATAACTCCACGAACTATGATCACATCTTATTCTATTAGATTACATCATTATCTTATAAGATAACGTCCTCATCTAAATAGGACTCTATTCGATAAAGTTTATCCACATCCCAACTAATAAGATAAAAGATTACACATGATTTACCCCTATCCACGAAGATGTCCACTGTCTTCTGATGATCCCCCTGTGTGGTATTTATCCTTTAGTGCTAGTGTTTATCCTCCGTGATCTTATCCACCACATCATCCAAGATCCACACGATCTCTATCTGTTGAGGACAAGTCATCCAAACCAAAGCCAGTCCGATCTAATGCTTACTCATATCAACTTCATTAGCTATGGTTCATCCATTTGAGCACCCATTAAGTTCTTAGTCCATTAAGAACTTAGCCTTAACTATGTCAGCTTATACACGGTCCAAAACTTGCAACATGCTTGATCTAACGTGTTAAGTGACCTTGGAGTTGTGTCATGCGAGTGATCCAGCTAACTTTCTACCTAAGGTTTCATATCCAGCTAGTTGTGAAGTGCTTTCATATGCTAAGGGGCTGATAGTAACATAAGTACAAATATATTGTGGGATTTTGCATAGTTCTTTGTGAAAAGAGGAATCATAGATGCAAAATCTAGCGATTAGAAATGATTTGGGATATAATGAGATCTTCAGTGATGCTACATTAGTTTGATGGTGACTTAATGTAACGATCCTCGCTCATATCTTTCTCGTATGGTCGGCTACTCCATTTCCTATATTACAGTGAGAATGAATATTTGAGATTGAGAAATACAACATGTGTTGCTATGAACAAAGCATTTGTTGTTGCGAACAGGCATGTATTGCTCTTTCTAAAGCATGTGTTGCCAATAAAACATATGTTGTTGCCAATGTGTACAAGTCGGAGATGTAACAAAATAGTGCAAATAGTGTGTGCAAATAGTATGTTCACATTGGCACAAGTAAATCAAAGTGGACAAGTAATCTTGGTTTTATAAGAAAAGCAAAGCCAACAAATAATTGGTTACTTATGGGACTATCTAACTCTCTTTTATCGACATAAGTTGCTAAAGAGAGCATGAATTTTCACCACTTATACCATCCACACATTTCACACTCTTAAACATTTAGTTTTCCCTCATATTTTTATCTTTTAGAGCCACCATCTACTAGAATAAAGATTTGGGGCGTGAATTAGTGTCAGTAACTTTGGTAGTTGCTCGTAGCATAGAGAAAAGGCAAATTCGAGCTACATTAGAGCCATTAGATGGTGGTTCTAAGCGATAAAAATATAGGGGAGAACTCAATGTTTGAGAGTGTTAAATGTGTGGGAGAGAGAAGTAACAAAAATTTACGCTCTCTTCAGCAACTTATTCTGATAAAAAAGGAGTTAGATGCTGTCACAAGTAACCAATTATTTGTTGGCTTTGCTTTTCTTGTAAGACCAAACTTACTTGTCCACTATCATTTATTTGTGTCAATATCGACATTTGCACTATTTTGCTACATAAATTCTGATAGCTACTCAGAACATAAGAAAAAAGGGTAGATTCGAACTATATTGGAATCAGTGGAGCATAAGGTAGACTTATAAAGCAAGCCCAAGGTACAATAGACTTTGTCATATTTGAGAGGTACCTTCATCTATAATCAATCAATCAATCAGCTCTTTGCACTGTAGTTTTAAACAAGAGGATGTACAACTTTTGATCCATTGAGAAATACAGAAATCCACCAACTGAATGTGTCACAAAAGACCCGAAATTTGTCCCAACTATGCAGTGCCATGCCGGACCATACATGGCATCAAATTCCTACAAAAAAGGAAAGGAAATAAGAATTCGCAAAACACAACCCTTCAAGCCCATCGATTATCAGGGACTTAGAAACCACTTCGCAGAGCCATGAAAGGAATCTTCTTTATTTAATAAACTATAATCTCAACGTGATCATTGGATAAGGATAGAACCTTTTTGAGAGTGAGCGCAAGGGTCTTGGAGGTGAACTTCTCAAGACTATCGTGAGTCCTCCTTGCACAGTCAACAGCATGGATCTGCATAAATGGAGGCATGTCAACTGAAACCACTTTGGCACCACAATTTGCAAGAGCATCTGCCAACTCTATATGTGATCCACCAAAGGAACTCCTTCTGCCGCCACCTAAAGAAACTGACATCCTCTTAATATCAAGCGCTTCAAATGGATCCCTCACTTCCTTACACTTCTTCCCCGAGGCCAAACTTTCATTCCTTTGCATTTCATTGACTAGAAATTGCCGGAGTTTCTTCTTCTCCACCAATTCTCGAGGTGCTGATTTCTCGACCTTCTCTTTAGACCCTTCCTTTGCAGTTGTTACTTTCCTCTCCTTCTCAACCTTTGAATCAATTGGTTTCTGCTGCTGGTGCTTTCCTTTGACAACCAAATATTTAGAACTATCATAATCAGCCGAAACAGTCATCGCTTTGGCTTGCAAATAGGGGCCAACACTTGATGGGGTTTGGTTCTTGATGGGTTTATGGGAACTTGTACTGGTTTTGTGACGTGGGTTTGGTTTGGATAATTGGTTTGACAAGGATTTAGAAGGTAAAATAGACCCTAGGATTTTGGTGGTTGGGAGGGTTGAGTTGCGTCTTTTGTGAGTGGGATCCATGGACGATGGAAGTATGAGATCTGGCTCCGGCTCCGGCTCCGGCTCCGGAGATGCTTAGGTAAGTCTGTGAGTAGTACGATGTGCCATTCTATTTGCTTGCTGGCTATGGGGTTGGAGGGAATGATTGAGAGGGTTGTTTGTGAAGTGGAATGTGTTAGCGACATGTGTGGTTAGATCTGGTGTTGTCTTTTTCTAGCATATGCCGTGAAGAGAGGAGATTAGAACCTGATTGACGGTTGACCTCATTTCTATTGGCAGCAAAGACGTGGAATGAAAACAGGGAGAAAAAAAAAAGAATTAAAACTGGCAGACATTTACACAAACTTTCAGCTGAGGTTTTAAAGAGGAGATATCCTAAAATTGTAAAATCGAATTACATCAGGTGAAAGTAAGTGAAGGGAATAAACTTGGCAATTTGAAACTTAGTTTCTCGTTTTATCGATTCAAAAAGTACTAAAAGGGCAATAATAGAAATATTTTACTCAAAACATAAAATTATTAAATTATTATACATACCTAAAAATTTAGCTAATACACAAAAGTTATTTTACATTGCCATGTTATGTAAGGCCTTTCATACTAAATTTGATTACTAAACCACAAAGTTGGAAGAAGTTTCAAAACTTACAAAGTTGGCATGAGCAACATCGCACATAATACTAGTAATCATTGATATCTCTATTTACAATAGATCCTACCCCACATTCGTTGAATCGTTCTTGAAACCATTGGACTAGCAAAACAGAGTGACTCCAGCTCGTGATGGGAGCAATTTTAAAAGTCCTATCTTTCAGCCAGTATGCAGCCATGAAATAAAAATCCGAAGACCGTACTTCCACTGAGCAATCAGAAGACCGTACTTCCAAAGAATATCCGAATTTCATGAAAGCGCTAGAAGCCGTATCATGTTAGCGCACATCTCTAATTCCATGGACTTGGTTGTCGAGCATCTCTAAATGCTGAAGTGCCACCAGATGCAGCTGGGGAAGGGGAAGATGCAATGTAACTTGTACCTGATACAGATACGGCAGGCAAGTTTCCAGGATGTCCCTGATGCCCTGTGGGAGCAAAGCGTGATGGACTACCATTTGTTCCTAAACTTGATCGGGAGGGATATGGAACCTGCAATTGATAACTGAAAATAAACATTTTGTCTTGCATCCATAGAAGCAATTCGAAACTCTCGACAATTAACATTAACCAAAATCATGCATTTGCATCCAGTTCAGGGCCACACTAGGAATGAGCACTTTTTGCAAGCGGAGTTATGGAAACAAGAGACGTTTTTTCTGTTTTCAATAGGTGAAACACACAATTGACTTGAAGGACACATAATCAGGCTACTGCTGAACTCGGATGCCAAACTTAAATGCAATTCTATTTGTCATGGAAACGAAACAACAGTATTTATGGCTTTTATTACGTACAAGTATGTCAGTCTCAAACATACATGCTAGTCTCAGTGTTCTAATCCTACAATCAACACCTTGTTTCTCCAACTACGAAGTTGCCAAGGGAAGCACCAGTGAAGTCCAAATTCTGTCATGGCTATTGGTGGACTACAGACAATTATTATCGATATGTAATGTCCTCCCTGACTTTGTAAGCTGGGATTAAAAACCAAGAGCATGCCTAATGAGAAGGTAAATCAATATTTTCCAGACTATAAATCTGAACAGGATTACATCTATTAATATCCATCCAAACTTTTCACCACACCCACCCCACCCCCCACAAGTACCTTATTTTTTAGTGTTTAAATAAATCAACACAGCTTAGCATATGAAAAGATAAAGGATAGGATGCAAATCAGAAGGATCGATTGAAACTGTGAAGTGCATTAGTATTACCACATTGTGTTGGAAGTAGGGAGGTCTCCTATGGGGTGATTCTGACGATGGGGATGTACTGCTCATGCGATGAATATGACGAGAATGGATGTTGGGATTTGAAATATCTTCTGTTTCTCCTCCTTCTATATCACCGCCTAAATTTGCTTCTGAGCCCATCCTAGGAGTGACTTGCCTTATGATTGAACCAGAATCATTAGTTACATCTAATTGAAATGGAACAGATGGACGGTTCACCATTCCTTGCATACTATGACGTCTCTTCAATTCCTCCTCTGCATTCAAGATCTTTCAAATAACAAGAATAACTTCCAAATTCCCAGAAATTCTCAAAAACTATAACAAAAAGATTGCAACTTCAAAAACAACAGGAAGACCTGGTTCACTTTCTAAGTAAAGATCTAATGTACTCTATCAAATGCAGGTAGTAAAGATGTTTTACCTGCTTCAGCACTTGAACTAGATTATGCTTTTTTTCGTTCAAAACATGTAACTTCTCCTCGACTTCTTTTTTCCTTTTCTCTTTATCACTCAGCTCATCAACTTTGTCTGCTGTCTAAAATGTTGAAACTTGAACACGTAAGTTTGTTGTCACGTAAGAATAATAAAGCTGCTAATTGGCAAAACATGAGCTATCCCAATCAACATATAAACATAGAGTTATCTACAATGCCAGTAGTAGGGGATGACAATAATCTGATGGGATGGATTACACATAACAAACAACAATAGAATATTGACAACCCAAATTGGGTTTAAAAATGACGATGCTCCAATTCATAGTTGGTTTAATTTTCAAAAGAAAAAAATGACGATGCTCCAATTAAGGCTCAAAATGCAACTAATTTAAAAAAAAAGATGAAAAAATTCAACTTTCAATGTTGCACCTGTTATTTTCAGAGTACTCTTTCCTGAACTCTATGTGTTCGAATTCAAGCATGAAGGTTAATCAACATTCAATGCTGAAATTGACACATTATATTGACTGGTTTATTCCAATCACAGTTTGACGTTTCATAGAAAACGAGAATGCGATTCAACACCATATTAACCGGAAAAAATTAGAACGCAGACAGGGTTCATAAACCAAGTTCACACATTTCTAAAAAGTACACAGATCTTAACCTCATTCATACGATTTCCAACGGTTAGCATCTAAAAGATATATAATTCGCTACCTCCGGATTAGGGTTAGGCGACGAGTCGGGTATCTCAGGCTGAGAAACCACTAAATTTCCGTCGCCGTTAACAGCCTCCCCGTCTTTCACATCAACCTCAGGCTTCGCACCAGGTATCGAATTGGCAGCGTTTTCTGGTTTAACCGAGCAATCGCCACCGTCAAATATTTCCAGATTATTTAACTCGCCATCAGGAGCTTCAATTTTAGAATCAACTTGTTCAGCAACAGCGACCACTAATCTAGGTTCATTACCGGTGGCGACTGAATCTAGGAGAGGGGTTGAAGTGGTGGGTCGGAGGCGAGAGAGTGCTCTGATACGGCGGCTCAATAGACATTTGAAATCTTTGAGAGTTATTTTAGGGTTTGGCATCAGCCACCGACGAGGTACATCGGGGACTCTGTGGAGGTTACCCCTATAGAGCGAAATGGCCACCATGTTCTCCGTCGTTGATCGACCCCTATTCTTCCTTTCCCGTGATTTTGATTTTGAAATATCGACTCCCGACGACAAGTCGGTTAATCCTTTTCTTTTTTTTAACTAGTGATAGCAAGAAAAGACTAATTCTTTATGGTAAAGGTGGAGAAGCAGATAAGGAAACATGAAATGGATCATAAGCTGATAATGAAATGGAGCATGAGATGATGGTTACAATCAAAGAGAATGCGATACTAACGAGGAGCTTCTTCGGACAGTTGTGGTTCTTGGCTTGGTGGTTTTGTGCAGCTTATTGGCCGATGTTCCTCAGTTATGGCTGAGCTATGGGGAGTTTACTCAGGTCTCTTCTTGGCATGGAATCTTCGCTTCCGGTGAGTGGTGTTGGAACTGAACTCTATTGCGGTGATCGAACTCCTCTCGGATGGCCCGCAACGATATCTCACTCTCAATCCTCTTATCCGAGGCATCAATGAGTTATTGATCCAGAATTGAGTTGTTCTATCTCGACACACATACCGCGAGAGTAACTGTTACACGGACTGTCTTGCGGTGCATGCTTTTTTCTTGAGTATGGGGACTATCTTTTTTGACATAACACCTCTTGAGTGTGTCACTCTATTTTTGGCGGACTTAACTGGGGGTCTCCTCCCCGATGTACTTTATAATTTGACTTTTATGTTTTGATTTTCCTCATTAAAAAAAAAAGAGAGGATGCATATCTCACATCTCGTAGCAATAAGATCAATCTTAGAATTTAAATGCTCACGACAAATATATCACAAAGGTGTCCATTTGTTGAGCAAGTTCACCATGTTGATTATGTACGAAAGAGTCTGTGTCCTGCTGTCGAGCAAGTCTCAAAAGGTGTGCTATTGTTGAGCAAGTTCACAAATGTGTCTATTGTTGAGCAAGTTCACAAACACAAAGATGTAGCAAAGTTATCTATGCTTGTGGCAAAATGATGTAATAAATTGATTCAATATTGTCATTTTACATCCCAAAATATATATCCAAAAGCTTGATAAGTACATTAATCTAAATATAGCCATTTGTCTCAAATCCAAAGTCATTACACTAATAGTATAGTTATTACTATGTTTGAACAATAATAATTTAGCACCTAAAGCATATGAAAATGCCATAATAAACTAATTCAACAAAGACCATTGGCTGGATTCAATGTTGTCATTGTACATCTGAAAATATATATCCAAAAGCTTGATATTACACTAATATAAATCTTAAATTGATTGTAGCCTTTTTTCAAAAGTTAAAGTAAATATACCAACAATATGATTATTGTCTTATTTGAATAATAGCAATTTAGACCCTAAAACAAATGACAACACCTAAAAACACAATTTTAGCACCCAAAAGATTCATAGTTTTATTGAATTTTGCTTGCACTTGATCAATTTCTAGAATATGTTTCAAGACTTGTTTGCATTTTGTTATGAACCAATATATGTGTCACCATGTTGTGATGCTTAATGATGTATAGATCTAAAACCTCTATATTGAATATTTTGCTCCTACAGCTATTGTAATGTTATGCTTGCATTCCTTTCCACCTAAAACCTCCTAGTTTAAATTAAAGTTGACAAGTATTGGATCAACTAACTTAAAGCTCCTCTTTATTCTAGGCATTGATTTTGGGATTGAAACTTAAGATTGTTAGGTGGATGCAACTTGTGAAGGAGGTGGACCATTTGCATTTAATTGTATAAATATTAAGTAGTGATAATGTAAGTGGTAAGTCGACTTGTACCATGTGTAAGTCGACTTATGCTTGCTCGGTACTGATAAGTCGCCTTGTTCACCAGTGTAAGTCGACTTATG
>JANKYF010000007.1:44790720-44801259 GCA_029829435.1 Erythroxylum hondense | reverse complement strand
TTGAGGCGTGAGATTCTGGAGGAGGCGCATTTGGCTGCCTATGCTATGCATCCTGGTACGACCAAGATGTATAACACTTTGAGACAGCATTTCTGGTGGCCTGGCATGAAGAGGCAAGTAGCAGAGTATGTTTCCAGGTGTCTGACATGTCAGCAGGTTAAGGCGGAGCATCAGGCTCCAGTTGGGAAGTTGCATTCGTTGCCCATTCCGGAGTGGAAATGGGAACGAATCACTATAGACTTTATCATGGGTTTGCCTAGGACGCCGATTGGAAATGAGAATAAAGGCAGTTTATGAGCCACAATGTCCTTTTTGGTTATATGCTTGCTTGATTGGAAATGAGAAAACATTTGTTATAAAGATAGTATAAAACAAACATAACTATAGGAAAGTGCAAAGAAACAAACAAGTTATTAGGAAATGGATAGCAAATGAATTCTTACACAAGGTTAGGAAGAACTTGAATTAGCCTATTACTGAAATGATGAATGATCTCCAAAGAAAATGTGAACTATAGGTAACTAAAATCCCAATGTTATAGGGCTAAATTGGAAGCTATTATCATGTCGTAGGGATTTATGGAAAGATATTATTATAAGTTATAGTCTTATGGACAAGAGTTATTAAAAGCTGACAAAGATGAAAAATATATTATTTCAAATTGAACTTGATGAATAGTCTTAAAAAACCAATGTTCAAAATGTTTTATACTAGATTTAGTGCTTTGAAGTATGGTTTTCTTGGTTGATGCAAGAAAAATTAGGTTAGATGGATTTTTTTTGAAGAAATTTCTTGAAAGTGCTTTATTAGCTACAATAGGCCATGATGGAAACAATTAGATATTTCCTATATCTTGGGCTATTGTTGAGGGAGAAAATTACCAATTGTGGCATTGTTAGGAATGTATGGACTTTTGTTAGCAATCAGTATAAGGTAACCTTTAAACATCCATAAATGTAATGATCGATTATTAATGTGATTTAAATTCTTCAAGTTATGTTACCTTTTTTTGTTATAGGTTTAGTTGATGTGTTAAGTAATTTGTTACTAGAAGCTGAGCATAGAAAATGTGTTCAACATATCTGTGCAAATTTATCAAGTGTTCATAAAGGATACCCATATAGGAGTTTATTTTGGCAAGAAATTAGTTGCACAATGGAAATAGAATTTGATAAGGTAATGGACCAATTGAAGAGTGTTTCACTAAAGATTTATAATGATTTCCAAATTAGAAAACCAGAGACTTTTATGATGGCATTTGTTAACACAAGACTAAATTGTGAAATAGTTTATAATAATATATCATGGACATTTAATGGATTCATTTATGAAGCTTATACAAAATGCTTGATCAATATGTTAGAAGAAATTCAAATTTACTTAATGACTTAGATATATGAAAAAGGTATATGATGCTCAAATCCATTGATGATATATTTGCACTACTTATATGTAATTACAAAAAGAGGCTAATATTTTGCTTTTTGATTTTTTTATGCTTTATAAATGGGTGGAAGTCAATGTCAAGTGTTAGAACCTCCAAATAATGTAACAACAACTCAAGCTTCCTAAAATACAATAGCCAACAATGAATTAAACTAGGAGGAGGATCAAATTGAGGACAAAAAGATCTGCTCCTAGAAAATGACAAGTTTTTAATGATTGATAATTTGGATACCAACTTCTAGTTGGGTATTAGTTTTGGATGTGTATTAGTTATCATTTGGTTGACAATTTTAATATGATTTGATTCATAGTTTGAACATGGTTTGATTGAGTATTTGAAAACAGTTTGATTGATAATTTGAATATTGTTTTTTTCATAACACTAATGTATAAGTGTTATGTTGTATAAGTTAGATATCTTAAACTCCTAATCAAACTCTTAAAATATGTTGGATTAAAAGCTTCACCTTCTTCATATTTTGATAATTTGACTCCAGTCTCTTGACAAGTGTTGCCATAGGTTTGGAATCAATCAGTTTGAACTTCTCAAGTACTTCTTTAGCATATTTTTCTTGAGAAATGAAAAATACCTTCCTCTATTTACTCCACTTCAATGCCAAGATACTATGACATTAACCTCATGTCTATCATCTTGACATCTCTATTAATAAGAATGCTATAAAAAGAAGTTGTAACGCATTGCTCAGCATATAACAATAAATAAGTAGGGAAAATCAAAATCTTTAAGAGATTATAAAAGGAATTTCCAATCAAGCAATTGATTTCAAGTAATCATATAACTATCTTACGCTTTATTCATCATATAACTTTTGACCTTTTTAGGACAATTCTGAAGTGAATCACACGTTATTACAATGCTTATAATACGATATATGAATGCACGAGAAGGGGGATTGAATTGTGTATTCCTCTTTTTGAAAATTCTTTCAAAGACGTTTTGCTAAAACCAAGTTCTTTTCACAGAAACTTCAATAAATTTGAATTAAACAAAACTTTAAAAACTAAGTAATAACAAAACTTTCAACTTAAAGAGAGATAAGGGTAGAGAGAAGTCGACACAGCAATTTTATACTAGTTCACCCCAAACCGTGGGCTACGTGCAGTCTTCAGAAGTCTTTTTGAGATTTCACTATCTCTTTAATGTTTACAAGTATTCTTTCTGAGCCTCTTCAGGTCTCTACACTCAGTATTCTTTTACTCTTAGCCTTTGCAGGCTATCTGTTCTACTTTCTTACAAAAAGTGTTTGAACTCTATTACAGTAAGACTAGCTCTTAGCTTATTCGCACAATAATCTCACAGACAAGCTTTTTCGTTCGCGTATACGTAAGTCAACTAACTTTGCAATCTTCGACATCGACTCATATTTATAGCCTTCGTCTGCAACTACTTCTTGAATCTTGCTTCTTGAATCTTGAATCTTGAAAGAAACGATTAATCAGTTGAGTTCTGTAACTAACTTGAACTGACTCTTGCGTCAGTTTTTCTTTCTTTGTCTGCTTTTGAATTCTTCGTCTGCTTCTGAATTCTTTGTCTGCTTTTGAAATCTTCGTCTGCTTTTGAATTCTTCGTCTGCTTTTGAATTCTGCGTCTGCTTTTGAATTCTTCGTCTACTTTTGAAATCTGCGTTTGCTTTTTAAATCTTCGTCTGTTTTTCATTCTGCGTCTGCTTTTTCTACTTCATCTGTTTTTCACTTCTCCGTCTGCTTTTTCTACTACTTCGTCTGCTTTTTTTACTTTGTTTGTTTTTCATTATGCGTCTGCTTTTTTACTTCTTCGTTATTCATCAAAATCATATATATGTAAAGTCATTTTGACTCAACAATGATAATTGGATAAGCTATGGTCCCCCTTCCTCTAACCCCATTGTTGTTTTAACTTTTTCAGATTGTGACCACAAAGCTAAGGTAGCTAGTCTTATAAATCATAATGAATGGATACAATTTCCTAATTCAATCATTTATCTGAGACCTCCATACCCTCTTAATCCTAACTTACAAGACTGTTTTTTATGGAAAGAATCTTCTATTGAAACTTTTTATAGCAAAATCTACTGGAAATGGCTCTATCACTCTAATCCTTGGGCCAAAGTTATCTGGTGTAATATTCTTAGGCTAAGTTCTTCCTACTATGGCTGGTGGTAAGGAACAGGGTGGCAATGACAGACAGACTCCAATTTATCCAGAATTTGGACCAAATTTGTTGTCTGTGTAGAAGAGGTATTGAAACTAGGGACTACCTACTCTTCCTATGCCCTTTTTCCAGTTTCATCTAGAACAGGATCAGAAATTGCCTTTTTTGGCATGGGATATCAAATTCACTCATCAAGGTTGCTAAGATTCTAGTAGAAGCACAAGCTTCATCTCCATTCTGGAAGAGGAAGGTTCTATCTCTTGCCATATCTACCCAAGTGATATGGAAAGAAATAAATTACTAAAAGTTTTAGAACAAGGAACGTTCAATTGATTTAATGCTACAAACTATCATGCAGAAAGAGAGAACAATATACTTGTTGGGAAATGGAACAAAACTATTAGACAAGGACTGAAAGTCAGATCTTACCTGAGGTAGTCAGATATTGCAAGTCGTAAGGAGAGCCAATAAGGTACCCACGGTTCAAGATCTCCACCTTCATTGCAAGTATAAGGGAAGATAGGTTATATAATCATCTTTGGATGAAGTTTGGACATGATGACAGTGAAGATTCTTACCAGACGGTCGCGATTTCTATCGTGGATTGATAGAAGCACCAACCCTAATTTGGAACATTTTAGGAAGCTCAGAGGATGGGGGTGGATTTGATTACTAATATGAAATGAGTCAATAGTGTAGGTCGTTTTTGTTTGATGCTTAGTCAATATATCTAAACGGGATCGTATTGTCACTTGCTTTTATGTAATATCTCTATCGTGCTTATTAACTACTAGAGAGCTCTTCCTCCATTAGTTATGTACTATATTTTACTTTATTCATTAATTTATTTTTATTTTCTAAAAAACGTCGTTTCAATTTTCTTCTTCCTCTGGACAACAAGAGTTTTATAACTAAATGTTGGAAGTTCTGGATCCATGTGTTATGCTATGTTTAATATGATGGTTTTTAATGAATTAAAAAGAAATGTAATATTATTCCATCATTTAGGACGAGGATTTATAATAAAATGAAATGGAATAGGATGGAAGGGGAGAGTTTCACCTTATATCATATTCCGTATTAAATGGTAAAAATAAGTTACCTCCGATTTGGAGAGTTTAGGGTGGAATATAAAATGATAGACAACATTTTATTATATTATATTATAAACTCTTCCATCTCTTTCAAACAACACTTTTTTAATCTTATATCCATTTACATTTCATTCTATTATAAATCATTATATTCAATTCCATTCTATTTCATTCCGTTCCATTAAAAACTTTACGTTCAACAAAACATAGCTTTAATGCATACAAAGGAGCTAGAAGATGGGGTTTGCACCATTGTGATTGTCTTAAGGACTGAAAGTGTTTGGCATATAACAAATACTATTAAAGAGAATAAAAGTCAATGTACTTAGTGCACAAGTCTTTCTACTTTACGAGAGTCTAAAAAAGGTCATAATATACTCAATCTTTTTTTTGTACTTTTATAAAGAGATTATTTCCATAATTTGAACCTATAACTTACAGTCATAAATGAACAACTTTATCGATTAGCGTATAACAAACATTATTAAAGAGAATAAATTATCTAAACAAATTAAGAACCAAAAGAATAAAAGACTACCTTTTGTTTTACAAAATGAGCTTTGATATAAAGGGACCGGAGAAAAAGTAGCTATATATTTAAGTATATTTGAACTCTTTCATGAATTAGTATTTATATAGGATTTTTTGGCTATACATATGTCTTTATTGATATACAAGACATATCCCTAATAATATGCTACTATTACTTAAGTTAATATCATATTTATATGATTTATGGCTACATCAACACAGTACATGACCTTGCCAATTCCAATATTTGTGGAACTGAAGCGTTTGACTGTTTCCTTCATAATATTATTTATCCCTATTGTTATGCCGATTGGCAAGAACGGAGCTACAAAGAACAGTTCCTTTCCCGTTGCTGTTATGCATTGATGAATTTAACTGAGGGACATATGATTTTTCGAAACTCCAAAACAATAGGAAAAGGACAAAATGGAGGCGAGACACTCCAGTGTCTGTTTTACTTTGATTGTGTCTTAAATCTATAATCTTGTCCTTTAACTTTCAAAATATCAGCTGCTACCGTTATTTTGTACTGAACAGATGCTCTAAAACGTTGAACCTGAGATAATCATAGTATTTTAACTTATGCTTGAGGTAAAAGAATATGTTACAATGGTTTTGTTCAACCTTGTAATACAAGTATCTCCACTTTGTAAGAAGAGTTACTAATTATACGTATTTTTTATATTTTATAAAAGAGTTATTTTTGTAAATTCATTATTCTACTTCAATTATAAATATTAATATTTAATTTCGGTGGACGAGAAATATTTGGATCTCATTAATTGCCATTTTAAACTCATGTTAATTAAATTTTTTATTTAATATAATCTGTTAAATAAAATGTCTATTCAATTGCCTAAAAAGATGTCGTCATGTTATAATCTGTTAATAAAATGTCCAACGGTTTGAAAGTGGGTCCCACTTTCTTTCTCTTTCCCTCTCTTTCTCGGAAAATTATGAAACCTTTTACATTGAACAGGGGAAGAGAAAAAAAAAAAAAAGACTGACATGCCCAAAATCTTCCCTTAAAGCCATCGGTTTCCTATCCAAGCCCATCGCTCTTGCATCCCTCTCTCCTGTGGACTTAATTTTCTTCTTTCTAGTCCTTTGCATCATTGCACTCTCGTATTTCTTCTGAAGCCTGGATTGACAAAAGATTGGATCTTTCTTTTTCGTTCTGGCTCTGGGGTTCGATTTCTCTTTTCTTTTTCTAAAAATGAAGAGAAGGAAATCTGAGACAAAGCTGGATAGATTCGATATGTTATTGTCTTTGAGCAGGCAAAGATCGATTCAATTCCTGATTGGTGTTGGGTTATTGTATGTAGTTCTCGTAACTTTAGAAATTCCATTTGTGTTCAATGGTGGCTTCGGTTCTGTGTCTCAAGAACCCTTAACTCGTCCTTTTATACTTCAAAGCGAAGAGAATTTGCAGGACAAGGGTGCTCCTGCTCGGCCACTTTTATGGGTTTCCCAGAACTTGGCCCAGCCGACTCAGTCCCTGCTCTTCGACTCTGAAAATGATGAGCAACCCAATAACATTTTGTCAAATTTGGATTTTGACGTCAAAACTTTCGACCCCACTAAAAAAGATGGATCTTTGGAGCTCCACAAGAACGCAAAAACTGCTTGGGAGGTTGGGAGAAAGGTTTGGGAAGAGATTCAAGCCGGTTTGGTTCAGGACGTGGACGTGAAGAAATCGGAGAACCAATTAGAAAATTGTCCACATTCGGTTTTGCTGTCTGGGGCTGAGTTCTTCGAGCGAGGGAAAGTTATGGAGTTACCTTGTGGCCTAACTTTGGGCTCACATATAACCTTGGTGGGGAAGCCGAGAGCTGCTCATGCGGAGCGTGATCCAAAGATATCACTGGTTCAAGAGGGTGATTCTTTGATGGTGTCACAGTTTATGATGGAGTTGCAGGGATTGAAGACTGTGGAAGGCGAAGACCCACCAAGGATTTTGCATTTCAACCCAAGAATGAAAGGCGATTGGAGTGGAAAGCCGGTGATTGAGCAGAATACTTGTTATAGAATGCAGTGGGGAACTGCTTTGAGATGTGAGGGATGGAAGTCTAAGGCAAATGAAGAGACTGGTGAGTTCAGTTTTATTTTGTTCTTGTGTTCGATGCATAATTGTCGTCTGATTATTTTGAGATACCGCGTGCATAAATACTTTTTCTTTTTTTTCTTAGAGGGATTTGGTATATATTAGTAGTTATGGATTCTTATTGCGGAGCTCATAATGTTTTAGAGAAATTGTCTTTCGTAGCAAAATAACAAATAATGAAAGAGAAACTGGCTTACCTGTTCTGGTTGTCTTTCTACCTAATTGCTAATCCTTCGTACTGGCTACAGTTGACAATCATGTGAAGTGTGAAAAGTGGATCCGTGACGATGACAATCGCTCAGAGGAGTCAAAGGCAACTTGGTGGTTAAAAAGGCTTATTGGCCGATCGAAAAGGGTGGCTTTTGACTGGCCATTCCCATTTACAGAGGAGAAGTTGTTTGTTCTAACTCTCAGTGCTGGTTTGGAGGGTTTCCATGTTAATGTGGATGGGAGGCATGTCACTTCTTTTCCCTATCGCACTGTGAGTATTACCCTACACCACTTAAATGTCAGCGTCAACGCGGATAGTTCTTTATACTCTTTGGTATCGGTGGCAGGGATTTACTCTTGAGGATGCCACTGGACTTACTGTGAACGGGGACATTGATATCCTGTCTATATTTGCTGCTTCATTGCCCTCAACTCATCCTAGCTTTGCTCCTCAGAGGCATCTAGAGATGTCTAACAGATGGAGAGCCCCACCGCTTCCTCAGGGATCCAATGAACTTTTCATTGGTGTTCTTTCTGCAGGTAACCATTTTGCTGAGCGGATGGCTATAAGGAAGTCCTGGATGCAGCATAGTCTCATTAAATCTTCAAATGTAGTGGCCCGCTTCTTTGTGGCAATGGTATGTGAAGATTGTTCGCACCTGCACCTTTAATGATTAGTCCTTAATATGATGACTTTGATTTGATGTAGACTTAACTCGTCTTGTTGATCTTTGGACAGCATCCTCGGAAAGAAGTGAATTTTGAGTTGAAGAAAGAGGCAGAATTTTTTGGGGATATCGTTATAGTGCCTTACATGGATAACTATGACCTAGTGGTGTTAAAAACAGTTGCCATCTGTGAGTATGGGGTGAGTGAGAAAATAACATACAGGCATGAAGAAAGTTATTAATCTGCTTGTTGCTTCTGGTGATAATTCGAATTTCATTGTCTTATTTTGTTCTCAGGTCCGCACAGCTCGTGCGAAGTACATTATGAAGGGTGACGATGACACATTTATAAGAGTGGATGCAGTCATCAATGAAGCAAGAAAAGTTCCAAGGGGAAGAAACTTATACATTGGGAATATAAATTACTACTATAAAGTTTTGCGACATGGCAAATGGGCTGTGACATATGAGGTAGGTTTGATATCTCTAATTACTCAACCTTTAGTTCTATTAAACTGCTTCCCAATTTGGTCTTTAAGGAGACATTTTATAAATCTGTCCCATAATTTTGATGTCAAGACTCTAACCTGAAAATGGAGGTGGCTGCATCTCCTCTTTGTAATAGATGTGCAAAGCTTCAGGATCATGCCATGTTCTGTAACTTCAATGCTCTGCCACCTCTTTCTTCCACAGCAGCTTCTGTCATAACTGAAATCTAGTTGATTCTTTCTTTTGGGGAGTGAACAAGATTATCCTTTATGGTGGTCCTTTCTTGATCAAGCCTTTACTTGGTAAAGAAAGGACAGCATGGCTCCTTTATCTTTCCTATTTCTAGTGATTTTTTGACATTTTGATTTGTCATGGATAGGTTGGGATCAAGAGAACTAGTATTTGTTGATAAGAACCTGTATGATAGATCTGGTTTTAAAATATTGCACGTTTGGTTGATTTCCTGTTTTGCCTAGTTGAGTTTAGAGTGAGCTTCCTGATTTCATTGCTCAGTTTGCTCTATTGACATTGTCTTCCCATTATTTCTATTTGGTGGTGGTTTCAGGAGTGGCCAGAAGAAGTTTATCCACCCTATGCAAATGGACCAGGCTACATTTTATCATCAGATATTGCACGTTTCATTGTTTCTGAATTCGAGAGACATAAACTAAGGGTAAGTTATCTGCAGTTGCTACAATTATTTGATTTCATATAATGAAGAATTGTAGCCTTAAAGAGTTTTTTTTAACTTCGCTTTTTCTTCTTTGCCGTCTTTGGATGGATATTATCCTCTGCAGTTGTTCAAGATGGAAGATGTGAGTATGGGAATGTGGGTGGAGCAGTTTAACAGTTCAAAACCTGTGCAATATGTACATAGCTTGAAGTTCTGTCAGTTTGGATGCATTGAGGATTATTATACAGCACATTACCAATCTCCAAGGCAGATGACATGCCTTTGGGATAGATTGCAACAGTCGGGAAAGCCCCATTGTTGCAACATGAGATGACAATTTATCGAGGATCACAAGTTTGTTGACCTGATGAATACTGGGAACGTGGGATGATGCAGATACTTCACTGGTGTTGATTGTCTACAGGAATTAGAATAGAGGAAATAGGAATACAAGTTTTGTAGTCGTAGCATCATGTGTTGTATAGTTGCCTAGTTATGCATGCAGAATGCTTATTCAAATTCGTTCATTCATTCTCTCCGCTTTTAGGTTGCTTCACCTATGGCCCATAATAGTTAAGAGCTCGTGTGGCAGGCAATCTAGAACTTAGTCCGTGTTCTTCTTCCATGAAGGCATCATAACTCTGTCAGAAGATTATCTAAACCATAAACCTTTGCAGAAATGATTTCTTAGACATGAAGCACAAATTTCCTTACAACACCTCACATTCTACTTCTTCCTTACCCTCTTCTTCTTCTTTGATCACCTTACCTCTATTGTGTAACTCTTTTTCTTCACCTTCTCTATCCCAACCCTTTTCCTTAAATCCTAACTCTTCCTTATCATCCTCCCATTTGCATCTTATGATCACTTGCACATGTGATCATACTTGTATTCCTCGTATCTTCTCTAACTTTTTCACCTATTCTACCATCTCCTGTAATTCTCACACTCCTAATTCCACTTTCTTTACCAAAGCCAACAAATTTCTTCACTAACGCCAAGCCATGCTTAATGAGTTCAACAATCTTCATTACAAGCATACTTGGTGATGGATATCGAATCCACCAAAAATAATTCCCAAACACCAAACAAATATAAATTGCACACATTGGTAAATGGGGTCGATCTACAGAGAATGGAACAAATTGATTATATTCAAATGCCAAAGAAC
>JANKYF010000007.1:44721067-44744583 GCA_029829435.1 Erythroxylum hondense | reverse complement strand
TTTTAATTGACAGCCAAACAGTCAACTGACTTTAAAAAAAAGCTCTTCTCAGAAAAGTTCTACTGACAAAAGCTCTACTGATAAAAGCTCTACTGACAAAAGCTTAACCAAACGGGCACTAAGTCATTTTCATTATACAGTAGTGTTAAGTATGCCAAAAAAAAAAAGGCGTTGGCCCATGGCTTACCTCACTTGGAATTAGAATTACAATGTTGCAAGGCTTGTCAATATGAAAAACAAGCAAGATTTTCATTACAGAAGTATGCTTGGAGAGCAACAAAAAAGTTGCAACTCATCCGTACTGATCTTGAAGGACCTAAAAAAAACTCCTTCATTAAAAGGGAGTAAATATTATATAATCTTTATTGATGACTTCACTTAACCTCTATTATATGGGTAAGAGCATAACATCTCATCGTAGGTCAAGGATTCTAAACCAATGGAGAGGTGAAGAAAGATTCACACGCGTTATTAATTTGATTATTTACTGAGATAGTGTCGTCAACAGATCTCAATTAAAGAGATTTACCTATAAACCAAGTAAATGCCATAATAGGCATTAAGATTAAAGGATAATGGATAAGAAAGCAAATTGTAATTGGTAAAAGGGAAGCCAAAAAAGTACGATGGTAATCAAAGTAAATATCACAAACATCAATTATTGGACGTAAAGATATTTTACAATTTTCTTTAGTTAATATAAAATTAATTATTGGACGTATGTTGCAATTGAGTGGGTTAGTTAGGCGTGAATGGAGTATGGATAATGGACATCTTTTTTTTAATTTTTGTTAGATTTTGAGATGTTTTAAGAGGATCCTAATTATAAGAAGGTGCTTTTAAGTCATTTACTCTCAGACTAATCTTCGCTCACATCGGATCAGCTTATAAGGAGTAAAGTACTGGTCAAATAAATTTTTTCATTCTCAAAATTCGAACTTGAGACCTCAGTTAAAGGATGAGAATGCTGAACCACTCACACTAACTATTTAGTCACGGACACCTTTTTTAATTATAAGAAACAGACGAGAATGACGTGTTTGTGGCCAATGAATTAGAACGAGAGGGAATTTTGGAAAACGAGAATCCATGTCAACATTCACCTGTTACCATCTTTTGACATTAACTTGACCATGGTTGGATTTATCTTTATGGGAGTTTAAGAACTATTTTATATAATAAAATAAAATTTCAAGTACTGAATGATTGTTTGGTCATGCTTTGTCACATTCTATAATAATTACAGAATGGAAATATATTGTCGCAAGCACTGGTGTGTTTCGAATTCTGTACACCTGCAACCGCACTTAGACGCTTCCTCTCTTCTGTACTCGCTCGATCCGAACAAAAACCATTCATAAGGAGAACAACAATCTCGAGAATCATACCATTTTCTTCCATATTAGCTCCTGACAGCAAAAGGGGCGAAACCAAAAAACAGAGCATCAATGATGATACCACCTCAATTAATGACCCAGACGTGGGCGACAATGGGTTCAACCATTGCCAGCTTCATGCTTTTCTGGGCTATTTTTCAACAATACTGTCCGCACGAAGTTCGTAGGTACCTTGAGAGGGGTACGCACAGAATCATGAACTTTTTCTATCCTTACATCAAGATAACTATCCACGAGTACACAGGAGATCGACTCAAAAGAAGTGAAGCCTTCGCTGCTGTCGAAGCTTATCTCAGTGTCAACTCATCAAAGTCTGCTAAAAGGTTAAAAGCAGAGATGGGAAGAGGTAACAACAACCTGGTTCTTAGCATGGATGAGCACGAGAGAGTGACAGACGAGTTTAAAGGTGTTAAAGTTTGGTGGGTTTCGGGCAAAGTTGTGACAAGCTCACAATCCTTGTATCCACAGCCAGAGAGGAGATACTACAGGCTCAGCTTTCATAAAAGTCACAGAGAGATCATTACGGAGAGTTACTTGAAGCATCTGGTGAGAGAAGGGAAGGAGATTAAGGTTAGAAGCAGGCAAAGAAAGCTTTATACCAACAGTTCTGGACACAGATGGCCAAGTTTCAAGCAGACTGTGTGGAGTCATATAACTTTTGAACATCCTGCCACTTTTGATACCATGGCCTTGGAACCTAAAATAAAGGAGGAGATCATTGACGATCTTGTGACCTTCAGCAAAAGCAAGGATTTTTATGCTAGGATTGGCAAGACTTGGAAGAGGGGTTATCTTCTTTATGGCCCTCCTGGAACTGGCAAGTCTACTATGATTGCTGCAATGGCCAACTTGTTGAACTATGATGTTTATGATCTTGAGCTCACTGCAGTGAAGGACAACACTGAATTGAGGAAGTTGTTGATTGAAACAACCGGGAAATCGATCATTGTGATTGAGGATATTGACTGTTCGCTGGATCTTACAGGGCAAAGGAAGAAGAAAGCTGATAAATCTTCTGAGGATGACAAGTTAGATAAAGAAGCTGCTCGTAAAGAACCAAAGGAGGACACAACCAGCAAGGTTACGCTTTCAGGGCTGTTGAATTTTATTGATGGTTTATGGTCTGCTTGTGGAGGTGAGAGGATTATAGTATTTACTACAAATTATGTAGAGAAGCTTGATCCTGCTTTGATCAGAAGGGGAAGGATGGACAAGCATATCGGATTATCTTACTGTAGTTTTGAGGCATTTAAAGTGCTGGCTAAGAATTACTTGGAACTGGAACAACATGCTATGTTTGAGACAATTCAAGGATTAATGAAGGAGACCAAGATCACACCTGCAGATGTTGCAGAGAACCTTATGCCCAAGTCCCCATTGGACGGTGTTGAAAAATGTCTTTCAAATTTGATTGGAGCACTCGAGGAAACGAAAGCAGCAGCAGCAGCAGCAGCTGCCAAGGAGAGGGAATTAGCCGCAGATAAGGAGAAAGCTGGTAAAGAATCATCTAGGAAACAAGCGGAGAAGGAAGGGGTTGATGGTGAAACAGCAGAGAATATTTTCCAAAAAGAAGCTGCCATGGAGCAGGAAAATGGAAACAGCGAAAAGCACAAACAAAAGGAAGAGGCGGATGGTGAGACGTATGAAGCTTCCGTCGGAAAAAATGAGCCGCGGCAAGAAAATGGAAACTGTGTGATGTGATTCCCCTGAAGGGGCAACTAATTACTCCAGATCACTGTTAATAAGGCAGCAATCCTTTGTCATCTTTTTGTTGCCCACTACTCCATGTAAGATCAAAGCCAATCAAATACCAAATGAAACACTCCTGCTTCCAATATCACTATTTATCCAATTTGATAATGATAATGTAGAATGATGTATCGAATGAAAAATGAAACCTCACTAATGTGTTGGGAAGGTATCATTTTTTCAAGAAGCAACCACCAAAACTGTTAGGACATAGATAATCGTCAAAGCTAATGCAGGGCTTGCACATCTAAAAGCTGAAGTTTCAGTTACAACATCAGTTAAAGGGTTATTGTACATTAGTTGGATAAAATAAAGAACCACCAACATATTCTCATTTACCCATTTTAGGTTTTCTATGAACGTAGACATACTAAAAAATGACTACCTAATCTACAGAACTCTCAGCACCAGGTCGTTCCCTGCCGCAAATCCAAGATGAATCGCATCCAGGATTGCTTTAACTTACACCACGGAAGAACTCTGATCATAATTGCAAAATTTGTAACTTTCTAATATCATACAATATTAAGCTTCCTGAGCAGAGACTGCAAATCTTGTTTTCTGGTAAGAGAGAACAGCTCAAAAACCATCTCTATCATCATCATTTATAGTTGCATTTGGACCATCATCAAAACCAGAACCTGGGGCAACTTCATTAAGATCAAGTAATCGTCTTTTTCTCACACCTTCACCTTCATATTCACCTTCACCTTGATCTTGATCTTGATCCAGGCTGTTAGATTTTTCAAGTGGCTGAATTTGCTCCTTTTCTGCTGCCTCTGTACAACCATCAGCAGGCAGATTGATTTTCATATCTTGGTCATCGTAGATGCCATCAGAATCTTGACTTTCAGCTGAATACTCCGTATCTTCACTTGCATCTGAGGATCGTTCATCTGATGCATTTGATTTTTCGGGTTTTATCAACTCAGCTTCTGATTCAGAGAGTTCGTACTGCCGGTAATTAATCCGGTTCCTAGTGGCCCTTTTACTGCGTCTTAGACCTGATTGGATCTCATCAACAGATCGTAATTTAAATTCCCTCCGAGTACGACCTGGCAATTTCTTGATTTTTTGTGGCCCATCACTCTCCTCACTGATACTTAAGGAATCCTCCTCTTCTTCCTCCTCATCTTCACCATTTTCTTCATCCCACTGGTATTCCTCATCCCCTTCTGAGCTACTAGACAGCTTCCTTTGTTTACGTTTCCTCGTATATTCCTCATCATATACGGCCTCTCCAACTATGTCATCATCACTGTAAAAATCTGCATCATTATCTGAAACTGCTTCAACATACTCTTTTGCTGAGTATCGTTGTGGCCTCTGTCTTCGCCTGTTACTGCAAACCATTGCAGATTATGAGTGGTGGAGCTTAGGGGCAATACAAGAAGCTGGAAATCGAAGATTGTTCTTACCTTCTGTCCAATGGATCAAGCATATGGTCCTCGCCAAAGTCATCGTATTCAGGTGAATTGGGAGATGTCATGCTAAAAGTGCCATGTGGGGAAGTATGTGAAGGACCACTCCACCTACCATTTGTGATCGCTTCTGGTCTGGCAACTTCATCTCTTCTTTGAATAGGCTCTGGTGATGGTGGTTTTTGCCTGGAGACAAATTCCAGAAACACAATTAATAATTTTAGATTGTACGGCTGTATATAGTATACACAAATTCCTATAAGAAATGAGCTATGCAAAAACTACATGAGAACGTGTCATAAACTTCATACTTGGTTACTTTTATAGCCTCACTGATTGACCGATCATAATCATCTGCAAAATAATTAGAGATGAATGAGACCTCAAATCACATGGTGTCAGAACTGTCACTACTTACTACTAATATGTTAGTTTTTTATAGTATGAGGGAAATGGAAGCAGTAGATAAATCCCTGCCAAGGGCAATAAACTAGCATATAACCATTTCGTCTTTTTTTTGGGGTTTAATAGTTTTTTTAGTACTCTTACCAAAAGTGTAAGTAACAGGTTTCCTGTCACGAAGGGAGCGACCCGCTGCTAGCCCGTCCATGTTCAGGAAGTTATCAAGAAGCAGAGCCTGCCTGTGTTGTTTTTTCAACAACTTCTCTTTCCTCTGAGCAAAAACAGAAGCAGGGAACTAAATAATTGATCAAGGAAAGCAAAAAGAATGGAAAGCAGATGAAATTAGGAACAGCAACATGAGTAAAAAGACACCTGATTCTTTACCGGGTATTGATATGATTAAATATACAAGTTCTCACACAAGCAATTATGAATTACCTTTTGAACCTTCGCAATCTCTGGGAGCATGTCATTCTTCAGCTTCTTTCCTAACGAAGCCTCTGTTCTGTTTCTACTCTCAAAAAGCTTCTCCTGCAGCAAAATTGACAAAGTAAATTGAGGATAATTCCAAATAAGAACGAAACCAGTGACAATTTGCAAGTCCAATATATCTTGGTACAATAGTGAGCAAGGACCAGTTTCTTTGCACCATCAGAAAGGCAGACAAAAAGTCCTTTCAACAGGAGCACATTTTCCAAAATGAATGATTATTTGTCTACACTGTGCACAACTGGCTATACAACTGGAAGGAATGAATTTGCTGCAACATGGTTATACTCTATGAACGGAATTCCAAAGATCATAAAAAAACCTCTGGAAGCAGGCTTTACTGCTTTAAGATTAATGTAGAATAATGAATTCTTAATTGGGAGCATTACCCATTAGTCTTGAGGTGGAACTTTTCAATTTCTGCTAGTCGTTGCTTGAAAGAGAAAACAATATCTTCCTATCCAAAGTTCTATTTACATCTTTTTATCAGAAATCCAGTTAAGAAACAGGACTAGCCAATAAGATAGAGAAATCGTACCAAGAAAATTCTATGATTACTGCTCAAAAAATGGATTATGTCACATCCAGATATTACAATTGCTATCTCAAAAAGGAAAAAATATTCCATATTGGAACACGAGATCGTTAAGCCCAAAGCCAGATCCAATAACTTCTGTCTGCATGCACTAAAAAATACAAGCATGTTGAAATTAGATCTCCAAATTTGAACATAAGTGAACAGCCCATACAAGGTAATAAATACTCACTGGAATCCTATAGGCAATCCTTGTATGGAAAACACAAATATGAGTGTTGGATAAGTGAACTGGACTACACATAAGTAAAAACCACGAATGACATATTAACCATATACAGTTAATAACGTGCAAAAACGGACTGGTCTACAAAACGACTTACAGAAACATCTTGAAATTCTTCCAAATTTGTTGCTACCGTTTCCCAAAGGTATGTTGTACTAGGAAGGACCTGGGAACCTTTTGTCTTTGCTTTCTTCCCCTCAACTTTTCGTATTTCACGATATAGTCGATGACCAATCATTGGATCGTCTTCATACCTACAACAGTAACAGAAGCATAAATAACAAACCTATAACGTAGCATAGAATTGCATCAAATAGAAATTGTTGTTCTAGACAGCAATAAATCTTTAAAAATTATCTTCCAAGACAACAGAAATACGTATCAATTTATAAATCAGATTTACAGTACCAGTAGTTAATTCCTTGGGAATCACCACCAACACGTTCTTTACGAAACATCGAGAGTTGAATGCCATGTTTAAGGGAGTTATCCATATAATTCTTGATATCTTCTTGCTGCAAAAGATTGATCAGATTCAATGACTTACATCTAACAATAAAAAGAAGCTATTAAAAAATAGTTGCACTCGATCAAGTTTGAAAAACTAGGATCTACAAGAAACAGCTGTTCTGGATGGCCATTTTAGTGAGATTAGAAATACATTCTTGAGTTGCTCCAGAACTCAAAAAGAGATGGGATTGCACATGATATTTGTTATATGGATTTACTTGCACACATTAGAAAAAGCACTGGTCTACTCGCAATTAGTACAGAGCAGGAAAGAATATTACTAAACGAATAAGCAACCAAATCAGAATGACAAAGACATTTAATTCTGAAAGAGTAGGCATAACAAAAGCTTTTTAAGTGTGAAGAATACAGCGCCAGTTTATGGCACATAACCCAGTAAAACCCTGGGAAACATTGCAGAACACATCCAAAGACACCCTGTTTCTTTATTTTACAGTAAAAGCCTAGTGGAAAGGATGACTACCAGAACACATCAAAACATATGCCCAGTGCATGTCATGACAACCGTAAATGACAATATAAAACAAGATTACACAGTCCCAAACAAAAACTCTTGCTGAAAGGTAAGAATAAACGTCTTTTCAACCATTAGAGAAAACCTAACTTGCCCCTATACAGCCCCAGTTCAGAGAAAGATGATTCCATAATCTGGACCAGGCACCAATCAAAGTCCTTTACTAACCAATCTTGCCTGCAAATGTTCTTAGGCCCTAAACAAATAGTCACGTGGCACAAAAAGGTTTGGGTTCCTAACAATTTTCCTAAGGCTTCATTCATCCTGTGGCTGGCCATTAGACAGAGATGGAATACCAAGGATAGACTCAAATTCACATTCTCAGGCTCATCAACCTGCTCCTTGTGCACTTCAGACAACGGAACCATTAACCACTTATTGGTCTGCTGTCAATATGCGTCTGCACCTTGGTGTAAATTCCAAGTATTGTGGAATGTACAATGATAAACAGGACTGAGCTAGATGCAAAACCTTCGGCAACAAAGGAGACAAAACCAATTTTAGAATTGGCTTCAGCTGCATTGTCTATGCACTAAAGAGAAAGGAATACAAGATTATTTCAAAATGTGCACCAAGATAATCTTCTGTGCTCATACTTTCTCTTGGATCAGACAGATCATTATGGCCAAAGGAGTTGCAAACTTAAGCACAATAGCAGCACAGAGATGGAACCTACAGCCTATCCATGGATAACTCTAGCCTTGGTCCCCTTTCAAGGGTTTATTTAGTAATTCATTTCAATTTCCCCAAAAAAAAAATCTTCTCAGGTACTTGTGGCAAACTCCTAGAAAAGGCAAACTTTTGCACGATCACAACATTGCCAATGGTTGTTCCCAAATGTTGGCAATAAAGGGGTCAATGTTTTCAAGCTTTGGTAACTACAAAAACAAGAATACAAAAATCCAAGCATATTGTTTAATTTTCAGGTGCAAACAAAATAATTCGTTAAACAAGAATATTGAGATACTATGTCGTGCATCAAGCATTAAGTCAAAAAAAATCTCAAAACTAGCACATTCACCAAGCGTGACCATATGATTGAAGCTTCTGGGTCTAAGAATAAAGAAAGCAACAAAACAGAAGTTTGACGCAGTAAAGAAAGTTAAAATTACTAAACATGAGAAGATGTCTTGGGTGGCCTCAAATCTTTGTCAAAAGGTTCAGTTAGTTATTGACAATTTGGTTCTTATACCACTGATCAAATGCCATTCATCATCCTTTTAGTAAGAATCAAATGATCCATTTGGCACCACGTGTTATACAAGGTAACCGTATGATTTAAGGCCAACTAGGTGGACAAAGGACAACATACAACAGGCTACGGGCAATAATTTCAAGCTATAGTGATACCTCGGTTCGGATGTCGCATAGAGCTTTCAAGATCACCACACGAACTGCAGGATCAAGGGTCTTATATGCTTCTATCTCCAGTCTAAGACATAGAGACCATAGGAAGTTAGAAACACAAAAACAATCACACACTGGAGAACCACAACAATGTCAAGAGTGCTCACCCATGAGAAGCAATTATTGGAAGTTCCCCATCTGCAACCTGCAACCAAGTACCAAACAAGACTTAGCATAAGCATAATTAGAAAATTGAACAAGGTGAGGTTCAAATTTTCGTAGGGTCAGTAGAAAAAAATGGATAACAATGAAAACAAGTGCGACAATTGAGTTACCCAATACCACCAGTCTCTTAATTTTCTGCACAAAACTGTAATCCAGGTATCTTGTGTAAGGGCCATTCGTGTAATTGGTGGAATTGCCTGCAGTTAACATAGACCAAACAGCAATGAAAAAAAGCATTAGACCAAACAGCAATGAAAAAAAAGCATTTGCAATAGCAAAATAGAATTTATTCTGGCCTTCCAATATGCTGTACAACAGATCAAGATTTTTAAGCCCATGTAAATGCTGAATTGGAACATATGTAGTTCAAGGTTGGGGCCTTTGGGGAAGAGAGCTGGTATAATACAAGTTGAGATGCATACAAACCAAAGTCACAGTTATATTGATATTCCACATTGACTACGAGCATGAGTGTAATAAGTGTTATGAGGCTTGGACAATTCTCCTCCCCTTAAGGTGCCTTTTGGGGTGAATTTAGGTCAGTTTTATCATGATATTAGAGTTACTCCTACTTTGATGATGGGCTACTTGTAAATATCAAGTCTTGTAAACTTTAGGTATCCGATGTCTATTAGGGGTTGTGATAGCTATTCTTACATCATACATACTGACTAGGAGCAACAGCCTAATAAGCTTCTAAAATTGACAACAATCAGTAGTATGTAACGTTTTTATTGGCATAGCATTGGCTAATTCACGAAATTTATCATCACATGATTACTCAAGACAATATCCTGGTTGCTAATATCGATTAAAAGAATAACCATGGTTGAATTAGTGAAAAAGATGTAATAATTTTAAGTAAATGATAGTATTTTTCCAGGTTTTGAAACAAAACCTGTTCTAAGGAGGCTTTTTCAATAATGTCAAACACATGAAGGTTAATTTTTGTGTATATACATACATACATATATGATCAAATTTTTATGAAGAAGAATGGTGAGGCAAAGAATCATTCTTTTTGAGGAACCTATCTTGTTTGTTGTGATGGTTTACATACATATATGATCAAATTTGTGTAAAGAAGGATGGTGAGGCAAAGAATCATTCTTTTTAAGGAACCTATCTTGTTTGTTGTGATGGCTTACTGTTGTGATGGCTTGCTATTCACTCATATTATATTTTTATCCATTGTCATCCGGTTGACATGTTTTGGTTTAAATTATCGGAAAAAGAAAAAGTGGGTAAGCCTCTCTGTAATATAGAACGCCAACTGTATAGCTATGTAACCACTCAAATTTAATTAAGAAGTTTAACTCCCAAAATCAATATGGAGAACATTTTTGGGAAGGATCAAGCAAGCTGCAAGCTGCAAGCCAATTTTGCAAAATCGAATTGTAGCTACTTTACAAAAAAAGGATGAAAAAGTTAAGTGCATTTACTGGTGTAAATCTAACTCTAAAAATCACCATTTATGACAAAGCTTTCTTTTTGACCTTTACTTTTACTGAAGCACTCAAAACCATTCAAATGCACAGATATTCTGAGTGCACTTTACAAAATAACCGTAGAAGAGCAAAAAGAGTAGAAATAACCAATGGAAATGACGCCCTAGAACCACATAAGGATTGCAGAAACCAAGCAGTGGAATGAGTGCTGTCTATCCCCATAAAACAGCAGATTTCTTGATCAATAAAACATACCAATATCTTGCATCAAAACTACAAAACTACCAACACCAAAAGAATTTCTCTTCCAGAATGATAGTATTATGTGCCTCTTATTTGCACTTGTTCGATAAAACTAAAAGGACTTCTCAAATCTATCACTTAATATGTTAACTCACTTAGCTCTATTAAGCCCCAAAAAGTTTTGCTCAACTTAAAACTTCAGCATTTACTTGTTTGATGTCTATGCAGTAAAAGCTAATAGTTTACTACTCCCTCCTATCCAAAATAAGTGTCGTTTTAGAGAGATTTTAATTATTCAAAATAACCGTCGTTCACGATTTTTCATGCATGTTTATAATTTTATTTCTAAAATTACCCTTTAATTTCTCTCACATCCTAATTATACATATTACATTTTCAAGACAATTCAACATGCATTTAATAAGGGTATATCAAACATTTCACTAGCTTTCTTAATAAGTGTGCATCTCTCTAAAACGACACTTATTTTGAATAAGAGGGAGTACTACATATCTAAGCAAGATCGACATGTCATTTTCTGCATCCTTGATGGCACATTTCAGTGACCACTTCACATCCAACAGTAAAAAAATCCTCCATCCTATAATGTCCATTACAGGGGTCTGGCACTAAAATATAGTATCCGCGAAAAGGTCTGGCAATCAGCAGCTAATTCATTCGACTGGCAAAAGTTAAACCAGTTTCATATTAGCATACCACTAACTCACAAATTAAATGAGCAGAATTGATCTATGCTTCAATTCCCCTTTTAGCTATGGAACAGACAAAAATTATGAGTAGTGATTTCCGAAGATTATCAGCCTCTTTACATCTTCCTCAACATCTTTTAGAACCTAAAAAGCTTTCTGGTAAAGCTTTCCACAATAAACTCTAACAAAAACTAAAGAGAGATGCAAATCCGCATCCAACATTTAGTTTCTGCACTAAACAAATCCATAATCCAAATTTCAACCAACCATCAACTAATTCACTTCCTTTGCACCAAAAAGTTAAAACTTCACACACGAATCACATCAAAGAATCAAATGCATTCTCCATTACGGTACACTAAGCTTCCCAAAAGAACACATTACGAGAATGAGAACTATACTATTGGAAAACCATGTAATTACAGTTCAACAAAGTGGAAAGTAAAGCAAGGCACCAACCTTTAGTAAAGGCATGTGGATATCACCCAAAGTGTCATTAGGTGTAAGTAAAGAAGTTTCAAACTCCTCGGCGGAGAACTCAACCTGTATATTCAACAAAGGCCTAAAAACCTACACCAAGAGAAAAAAAAAAACAATCAATCAGTTGAAATTTTAATCCCTAAAACCCCAACAGAACAAAAACAAAAAATACAATATTTTGCAACTTTCAATCAAACAAAAAACGCTCACATGCAAGAAATTGAGTATTGAAGCTAACTCCCACATGGAGCGAAGGTTCCACCTCGGCAACTGAGCCGGCTCCGGTAGCCCAACCAGCGGCGTAATGATCTTGCCGCTGCTACCGCATTGCTCCTTTTGCGGCGACGATTCGTCGTTTCGCTGCTGCCGTTGTCGCTGCTCCTTCCGTTTCTGTTTCCTTTCGTTAGCTGCCTGCTGCTGCGCCGCGTAAAGCCTCGCCGAAGTTCGGACTGTACACGAGCGCGACAGCCTACTGGTCCTATTTTCCGGAGGAGTGGGAGCCGGCGCCGGAGCATCGCCGGCCTGTTGAGCGCTGTCACCGGCGTGGTTTGGGGTAGGGGTAGCATCTTTGTCGCTGTCAACGGCGTCGTTTTGGGGGATCGGAAAAGAAGAAGAAGATCCCTCTAGGGTCATGATTAGGGAGATCGGAGAGGGTCCTATGGCAATTAATATGGGACTAAACGCAGAGGATCACAGGGTTAGAAGAAATCAATTAGAAATTATTAAAAAAAAAAGACAGTTTTTGGAATTTGGAGTGAGAGACAGAGAAGAAGAAGTTAAAAAAGAGAGAAACGGTCGGAACAGGAAAAAGAGGTTAGGCCAATTCCAATTTCAATCCCAGCCATAATCAATCTCTCATGTAATTAGAATATGAGTCTTGTGTTTTTATGTGAAATTTGAAAATAGTATAGACCAAAACCAAAAGGAGTTGAAAGGCAGACGGTGTTAGATTTTAGATGCAGAAGTTGGATTTTATTACTTTTAACCCCGGCATTCTCGGGTCGGATCGGGTCAGGGCTCAACTTTTTTTTTTATTACCTACGAGACATTTTAGAAAGGTCTCAATTATGAAAAAGTACCTTTAAGTCATTCACACTCAGACTAATCCCCGCTCGAGCCAGATAGATCCTTTGTGAGAAGTAAAACTCTAACCTCAAGTTTTAAACGATTGCATACATGAGGGAGGTTCGAACCCACGACCTCACTTAAACCAGGAGAGCCTCTTACTAACTTACAAACTTTGATATTCAAGAATTACTTGTGTATTTCGGTACGTAGAATAGATGACTCTACTCTTGAGTAGTGTATTTATTTTGGATGAGGTATCAAAATACGTGTGATATGTTTCTTCTTTTTTCTATATTAATTGGTTATAATATGAAAACTTGAACACTTACCAATGAACATCAGAATTTGGAAAAACAAGTGAGTTATTGAATCGCCGGTCGGTACGGTCCTTCCATAGTCTATGTCCGTAAGTGTTATTGAATCCTCACATATTATTTATTTTGATGGGAAATAAAAGCAGCAAAAGGGCAGAAGAGAACAAAACAATCCTCATGTCAGGGCTGCATAAATGGCTTGCAAGCGATGCAGGAGTGGTTGGACTGGGGGTCGAAACGGCCGTGACATTTTCTTTGGAGCAAGTGTAACTGCATCGACTTGGACGGACAACTCTATAGACGCCATCATTCGCAAGAATGAATACATCTTTGCGGTTGTCCTCTCCAAACGAGAATACGTAACCCAAAGCTGCCAGAGCACCCCCATTTCCTGGAACGGTGGTGCAGTCGAGAGGTGAGTCCTTTGCGCAACCGAAGGAAATCCTGCTGCTGGTGAAGTTACCACTGTTCTCGGGGGTTTCTGTTGCTGCCCATATAGCACCAGCATATAGATCTCCATACAAGTACCTGCAAAATACATTACTCGCTAGTAACGTTCATGATAGAAAGATGAAGTAGGCTGTAAGTTGTAACTATATTCGATAACCAATATGCATGAAATTCACATACCTTCCATACATGCATGGATCGGTCATGGATCGATAAACATAGCCCCCTGATATTGCTGCCGATTTTTCCTTGTTGTTTACTTCAGAATGGTTGTAACCCAGTATCGGGAAGATTGTGTTTATGGAATTCGCAGAGGTATTTCCTCCAGGAGATGATACAGGAGCAAAAGGATAAGGTCCCTCGTAAGAACGCCAGCCGTAGTTTCCACCCTTGGTGATGAGATCCACCTCCTCATATAAGTCCTGAACAATGACAATATAAACTGGTTCAAAAAAACTTCCAAGGTCTTTTGGATGTGAATTGTTATGCCATCCGCCTAGGTTGTTGCTATAGAAGTCTGCCTTAAATGAACAATCTGCTCAGAAATGAAGAGAGTTCTCCAGTATGCTGGTTTTCCAGAAAGATGTCATTCTCATACCCTTTGGAACTTTGACTTCTCAAAAACAGGTGTCCAACTATGGAACCAGCAATGACTTAACCTGTCTAGCAGTAACTATGGCATACTATGATACAGTTCGTCCTTAAGATCAAGGGCAATTATATAATATTAGATGCTCAAGATGTGAGAAAAAATTATAGGTCCAACCTCACCAACATCTGCACAGAAAAAGTAGGATGGCCTTTCTGCATCAAAACTACAGCGCCAAGGATTTCTCAAACCCAAAGCCCATATCTCTGGTTGCAAGCTGCTATCTTCACTAAATGGATTATCTTTGGGGATAGAATAATTTCCCCATAGACCAAGTTTATTAATTTCTTCAGCATCTGCAAATACATTGAAACAAACAATTAGAATCATTAGAGTTTGAGCAAGGACATGCAGCTGAACGGAAAGAAGAGCCTTCCAGTATGCAACTCCCAAATGGTTTTTTTCAAGGAGAAATATGTGCAGGCAATGTTATATTTAAGTAGAAAGATGAGAGAGGATAAGTGATATGAAACGCAATAGACTGTTTTCAACAAAGCACAAGAAACTGTTCAAAGAAACAACGGTGTGCTATTACCCACTTGGTATATTATCAACATCTAGCCGCATAATCTTTCCAAGTAACGATTTCTTGTTTTGTGAAAAGTTGTAAGGATCACCATCACCACCCCCATCTCCCATCATGAAATATAAGTACCCATCACTAGGGCCAAAAAGAATTTGTCCTCCATGCTGAGATGTAAATGGAAGGCCCATAGTGAATATCCTCCTTACTTCCAATGGCTTGGCAGTTGTTGCCTGCAAAAACATCAAACTTCAGGGAATATGCTTCAACTCGATAACGGCAAAGTCTTGTACTGAAAGATATGCACGTACCAAAGAGGCTTCAGTTGCTGAGCCATTAACAGTGTACTCTGCAACAACAGCTTGATATTGGCATGGTTGTGCTCCACTATCAGGAGGCAACTTCGAAGGATCACAGTTTACTTCTGAATTACAAGAGCATCTTCCAGTACAGCCAGGCCATTTAGCCTTATCACAATTAAATGATGCAAAGAATCTGCCATTTTTAGCGAACTCGGGATGAAATGCCATACCCATCATTCCAAATGCGGTATTTAGATAAACTTCATCCGTTAGATCAATGAATGGATTGGCCTCATCAATCTCTAGTGGTCTTCCTGAGTCTTGTTCAGGTATCGTCACCAACCATATCTTACCTGGTTGGTCAGAAAAAAATGCACGGTTGGATCCATCAGGATGAGCAACCATACTGAGATAAGTCCCGTTGCCAATTTTCTCAAGGCACAATCCACGTGGGGGACTTGTCGTTTCAGTGCTATTTAGTCTAACTGGTTCACCCTCAAAACATACAGATCCATCGATAGAAGCTCCACCAAATGCATCACAGAAATCAGTTTTTGACTGCCAGAGATCTGTCAATTTGGAGGTATTGGAATTAAGGGGTAGTCCAGCTTGACCTTGTAATGATGGGGCGAAGGGAGAGTTCGAAACAGATGCATTTACACACGAATCCCACACCCTTGAGCAGAAGTTGTTTGCTGCTTGACTAGACTGTGATGAGTTGGTCGAAACAGTGGAATTGCAGAGAACAGGAACTGACCTGGGGGCAGATTTTATTGTAAACAATTCTGCTGAAAATGGATCGCATCTCTGTGTAAATCAGAACCATAAAAATCAGAACAGAGTGGGACTTGGTCCCGCACTTATAATTGAAATATGTGCTAGAATAGCTCCTGACCAAACTAGGAAGTCAAGACAAGCCTAACATCAGAACATACGAAGGGATATACAATTGTAACTGATTACAAACTTTTGGAAGCGAATTAACTTCTCTCAACTACCAATTCACACACGTTTATGCTAATGCCATTAAACACTCAAATTATGCTGAAATCTAAAAGCTCAACTTGATGCTGGAAAATTAGCCATATAGAGTGCGGAATTCAAAATCTTACTGAGCACAGGATTGATTTCAGAAGAGCAGCACAATCAGGACTTGAGATATTCATAGCTTGGAATTGCCTCTGCAACTGCAAGTCTTGTGTCGAATTACAGCACGTACTCCCATTGTAAGGACAAAAATTCAGAGTGGCATTCAAGTTAGAGGGTGCCCCTGTATCAATAAATACCAGAAAGAACATCCTTTGTCATGTAGTGAAATTCCTACTTAATCTGTTAGCCGAACACAAGGAAAGACGATAAAGGTAACATAAGACAAAACCTACTTGAATCAGTACATAATGGAAGAGAAGATGAAAGATCAAGGAGTAACAGCACATTGAAGAACGAGAAGACAAAGGCATGAAGTGCTTCCATGGCAGCAGTCAGGTGGACTAAACTGTCCTCTACAAAGAACCCCTTTTTTAGCTACTACAAGACCATGTGAGGAAGCAAAGGTATGGTTTGACCGGAGAAGATAAAGCAATTACTAGTACTTTGAACTCGAATGGGTTTTGAACATTCTTCGTCAACAACCCGCTCTTATCTTTCAGTATCAGGTCACATGTGGCCCACTGTATGCTCTCTCCTAACACCAAAGTCTCCCAACACCCAGCTTTCATAAAGCAAATCGTCTCTATGATCTCGTTTTCTATTTTCTTCTCTCTTTAAATGTCAATCCTTATTGTATTCCAACATTATTAAAAGTTCTCTCGCTCTCACAAGCTTTTGACTTTTGTCGCTTTCTGGCTTCACCTTCATGGATTAAATAAAGCCTGCAACTTTCAAACAAAGCTTCAAGCTTTAATGGGTAGGTTCACAAGTTGACTCTTCGCGAATACTTAAATCAAGTTAATGGGTGGTTGAGAAAGAACCCACTTGTTTTTCCCCCATAATATCAAGTTGAAGCTTATCTCTGACCGGTTCAATCAACACAACCAAGTTGGCTCAGTGCTTGAAAAAACACATCACAAAGACAAACCAGGAAAGCGTGGACATAGTGCTCACAATTCAATTGTTCACACATGAAAGACAACCAGCCTGGCTGAGTTCATAATACAAAGAATATGTTTTTAGAAAAGACATAAAACGGATGACATCAAAATTGGAAGGAAGCAGACAAAGCTATGGTGAGGGAAATGAGAGATACGAACCTAAAAAATGCGAGCTTCTAGATCTAAGACAGAAAAATAAGTCAAACACATGCACGCCTTCAATGTTGGCCAACATCATCCGCTATAAAATTATGGAATAATTAACGTGCCAAGGTCTACTAGCATTAGTTTAGGCAAGAAAGTAGCTGTAACTGTTGTAGACAATGGAGACAGAAAAAAGACATAAATGAGCTTACCGACTGGTTAGATTATTTCCTCGTTGAAACGGGTTTCGGGGTATGACGGTGAAAACAAGATGCCAAACCATAACTTGTCCATGCTTCAGAAGAAATCTACCAAATGAAGCCAACTACAGGTCAAGAAGGATAGAAGCCTTTGTAGTGGACTTTTGAGCGTTGTTTACTCAAATGTTGTTATTGTAATTTATATCGCAATTACTCAAATAGTACTTCCAATTATAATACTGGCCAATATTTGATCGGTAATTTAAAGACCGACCAGTTTCGTAACGTAAAGCGGCCAAAGAACGGTTCCCATATCGAAAAATTTTGAAATTTATGAAGAAAAAAAAATACTCTTGATATCATTGATGCGCACAATGAAAAATGAATTTAGAAATATTTCTAAAAATTCCAGAGAGCAAATTTCGGTGGGTTGCCCCAAGCAAAATATATCAATTGCCTGCTCCATAAAAATTGTCCCCAGTACACCTGCCTATGAGGTTTAAAATTTGACAGATTGAGAGATGAACCACCAACGACGTAACGGTCAGTGCCTAAGCACAACACTGGAGATGGAATCAAAGTCAGCGGAAGTAGTAAATATTAATGCAAATTGATCCACCCTACCAGCCTGTACACATTGCTCCACTCGTTATTTTGCAAGCCACTTTTGTGCCACTTTTAGCAGTTAAATGCTTGAATCACTTTAACTGTCCAGTGCTCCAAGCGCTTTCATGTCCTCCAAAAAGGCCGTATACGAGTCGTCAATGCTCTGAGTCTTTGGAGCTGACGATAAGTTGGTCGTTTCTGGCTTAATTACTGTGGAAGCTGCTGCCCTGGTGGCTGCTGTTGAAGTTGATGAGACTGTTGGCTTTGGTTTTACTTTAGGAGCAGCTGTCTCTCTCCTCACTCGAACTGAGGCAGGAACCTGAATATGCACCAAATAATTTAAATTTAGGGGAGAAAATATAGCTTGAGCTTTCTGGGTAAAAGAGAGAAATTATTCCAATAGCTATTGAACAACAAAGAAGGGAGAATGACTGTTCAGTTGTGGATTAAACTCCTGCAAATATCGAACCCTAATAGACATGATGGTTTCTCCAAAAAACAACACTAGTATGGGGATGATCAAATGGAAACCAAACCTAGACTGCAAATACGGTTCAGATTGTTGCTTACGCTTAGGGGCAAAGCAATCTAATCAAGATTGTCAAAGCTTATTTGCCAACAAAGCAGCAAAGGTTCATGACATGAAAGAATAATGGAACTATAATTTCTCCCTGTGATCTTAGATTACGACAACTCAAGTGTTGTCCCAGAAAAAGGAAAAGAAAAAGAGAAAAAAATGATCCTAACTTACCATAGCTGTAAGTTCAGGAGTGTGCTGTGCTAATGGCCTTTTGACAACCGTAGATGCAGCAGACTTGACATAAGATGGCTTCTGAGGAAGAGGTGGCCTTGTAAGATCTTCTGGTAACATTGGCGGAGGACCTGGCGGCAGTGGTGGTCTCATCATTGGGGGAGGTCCAGGTAGAGGACCATATGGTGGTCTAGGAATTAAAGGCACCATTATACCAGGTGGAGCCATTTGGCCAGGAAGACCAGAAGCAGGTAATGGTGGCCGCATATTTGGTGGAGGTGGGGGTGGGGGGAAATGTGAAATTCCAGGGGGTAACGCATCAGGCTGCCGAGGTGGCATCAACGTTGGTTCAGGAATTGGAGCCTGTTGCCTTGGAGGAGGTGGAGGTGGTGGAGGAGAAACAATTGATGTGTTGTCCTTTGACGCTGATGGAGTATCATCATCATCTGCTGCATCTTCAGATTGGCTAGCAGCTGACTGTGGAGGCATTCCTGGAAGAGAAGAAGGTGGTGGAAGCACAGAAGGTACCTAATGAAGGCACACAAAAGATTTATCCCTTCTTACAAATTGACTGCAATCACTAGAAAGGTACCGAAAATAGTTTTTTATGACAAACATTAAAAAAACCAATAAAAAGATCTTGGGAGGGGCACATGGAGAATCACAAAATGGTTTCATTTGGATTAGGTAAATCCACTAGAAAACTCTTCAGTTTTGTCACTTGTTTTGTGGCCAAATATCTAGCAGGTTTCCACTGTAACTATTTAAAGAATATCTTTTCAAACGTCGTGCAATTTTCTGAGTACGGAGATTATATATCTATAGTGCCAGGCAGCTAAAGTCATTTCAAACGTTTTCTTCAACAAAAAATATTTGAACAAGGTACCTCAACAGCAGGGTAAATCCGTGAGGCCTGTTTGCAGCATTTCCTCTATACATTACCTAATGCTATATTTTTCACACAATTACTAAATAATGCTGATTTGAATCAGAAGATAATAGGAAGGAGAAAAATGGACAACTTACTTGAACTGTCTCCTTGAATGATGATTCATCTGTTAATGTAGTTACACTTTTCTCTCCAGTAGTTTCAATGGTGCCTGGTGGAGGAGGCTGAGCAGATGGAGGAAGTGAGATATGATTTAAAACTTGATCTTTTGGTGGGGGCCCAGGAGGAGGTGGAGGAGGCGGAGGCAGTGGCATACCCAAGCTAGGTGCAGCAAGCTTTGGCGGCATAGGAGGTGGATGAGGTAAAGGCAAGGAACCAATTATGGCGGAGCCATCTGCAGTACCACTGCCCTCAGGCAAGGGAGGTGGTGGCGGTGGTGGAGGTACTGCCAAAGTTGCATCCTCAGAATCTGTCATGGAGGATGAAGCAGCTGCACTTGATGAAGTAGCGGATAAGGGAATCCGAGGTCCTAAATGTCAAGACAGAGTGAGTGAGAGAGGGGAGACAAGTGAATGAGAATGATAAATTGAAAAATCATGAGAGAGAATGAGAGAGAGGAAAAGGAAAGTGGGGCACTGAAGAAGAGAATAGACCTATGGATGATTTGTACATTGGAGGCTTTCCAGGTGGTGGAGCTCCGGTAGGATTCAATGTTGGGTGATAATAGACTGAGTCCTAAAGCATAAGAAATGATCAGTATGAAGTATTAAAAGAAACAACAGAAATGTGAGTTAAATATTAAGAAAAAGATAGTCATATTCTTTTGGTGTCAATGAGATATACTTCAGGCTTTGGATGCTTGACTCTTTCTTCTTCTTCTGCAGAGGTCCTTCTCCGAGAAGGAGGGCCCAAATGACTGCATCAGAAGGCAAGGTACAGTTTCCCAATCAAGAAACGCTACATCTAAATACTCCATGAACAGAAAACGAAATGGCTCATAAAATTTACCTGAACATGACAGGGGCCTCACCTTTCTCCTTCATTTTATCTTCATATTCCTGTTCAAATGGGAAAGAAAATTCTAAGCCACTGAAAAAAGATGAGCTACCAACTAAACAACGGGAAAGAAAATTATCGTGCAATAGCATCCATAAGATCCATCATCCAAGTATTACACATTGGCTAAAATGGGATTCTAAAAGTTATGATAAAGGACAGATACAGTAGCCCGGGGTCATGATGAAAATTGAGCGTCTTGCAAATGAATGCATAGGTAGAGTAGTGAAGAACTAGCAGATCGTAAACTGTTGTAATTTTGATCCCAATGGCAGTAAAAAGAACCCAATAAAAAAGAAGAAGCAGAGCGTACAGGATTCCGGCCATTACCTTTCTTTTTTTCATAACAAGGTTAAGCGTATCCTCAAGTTGTCTCTTCTTGTGTTTTCTTGCTTTGTCTAAAGCACCATCTGCCTCTGAAACAACAATATGGGAAAGATAAGCTTTGACTGGAAATGCAAACAAACCAAACTTCAATTTCAATCAAAAAAGGAAAAGCCAAAGGATATAAAAGGAACGAGTTGATATACAGCCATTAGAAAAGATGAAATAAATAGCAAAACAAAGTAATGAAGCATCTGAAGAACAACTCAAGGTTAAATTCAAGAAGCACCTCTTTCAGCTTAAATTCCAAGTTATGACAATCATTTAACTCAAAGCTAAAAAGTCTTACAGTTTTATGCATGCAGGCCCCTAGTGGCTCTTCCACTATAACTAGCAGGTTATAAATTACCAAAGTGAACATCTTAATCATGTAATCTAGACAAAATGAGAAACATCACAATAAATCACCCCTTACTCATCAGTTCCAGCTTTTCAATCTGCTCCTTCAGCACCTCCGGGTCCTTCTTCAATATACCAACCTCTCTCACCTTTTTCCTTTCTTTCTTGTTCTGCAAAATGAAACACAAAATGTTGAAGATCTCAATACAAATGCTTTAAACATAAAAGTTATCACTAGTTCAGTGACTTTTCAGTCATAAATATCAAGCAAAATGATGAACAGAATAAGAATGAAATAGTTTAGTAGTTTTATTCTGTCATCTAAACACAATTCTGCCCCAATTCTCTTCCCACAGAGGAACACTCAGTTGTGTAAAATAATCACGTAATAGCAAGAAGCATGTTGATCCGCAGAGAAGAAGTTGGCCCATGAAAAGAAAACCAAAATGGATGCAATGTCTAGCATGAAATCAACTCAGAGATCACCAGAAATAATAGCACAAAAAGTTCATTATGTAATCAAATGCAAGATGGTACAACTAACTGGAAATTAAACTTAAACAATGTAGATAATGTTCCCTTCCAAAATCTTGATCGACAAACTAAAGTAAACTAAACTAGCAAAAAAGAGTACAGCTGAATACTGACTAAATTTAATATACACCTTCAGCAGTATACTATAAGAAATTTAGAAAATCTAAGAAGGAGCAGAACAATTCTTCGTATTATTCTTAACCCGAAAGGAAAAGAAGAAAGACAAAAGCATAAAATTTTCATATATCCTTCTGGTTATCTGAATAGTCAACAAGTACACTAGGATATCTAAATTACATCCAAACCGAAAAACTTGCCAACCAACGACGTCATAATGAAAGCATAAAGAATAAACTCAAGAACATTAAGTAAAATAGGAAACAAAAGAAACAGCTAGCTCAAGAATCAAAATATCCGAAATTAAATGAAGCGCGAACATAACTAAAGCCAATTTCACTACGAACCCCAAAGCCAATTTCTCAACCCAATTTTCCCGTGGTTCTCTTCCCCCATCAATTATCTAACCAAATCCCGAAAAGAGCTTCAACCCACAACAACCACTTCAAATCACTCATAAAGAACAAGAACCTAACGTATTTGAAGAGACAATGAGGACAATCTACCCGTTTTAGTTCCTTCTTACGGAGCTCCTTCCGGTATGCATCCGTAGGGTTCATGACTTTGCCTCCTTTGGTGGTCTTCATCTTCCAAAATGCCTCTCTTTCTCTCAATTGGAAGTTTCGTTAATCCCTTTGCCGCCGATTTTGGATTACAATTAGTTCGATTTTTGAGGTTTTGCGAATTGGGGAAAATTTGAAATTGAAGCCCAAAGCCTTCTGCTCCTGCCCTAGGTTCGGTTGATAATGATAACAGTAAATCGAAGGTTTATTGCTTGAACGAGCTGAAGTTTGGGCGTTTTTGAGGACCCATTTCTCATTCGGATATGGCTTCGGAAGTAATTATCATTTTATTTAAATAAAATAAAATATCTCTACTATAATATTAGACTTTCCGGAGTTTTGTTAGTACTAAAAAAAACCATAATTTAATTGGGCTGGATTCACCGGCCCATTTTCTTGACGGAAACCTATGGATAAGATATTCTTTTGCGGATCAATAATTTAATTCCGTAGTTACGTCGCCAGTCACGAGTTTTATGGTATATTAGGTCGAAGGTTTATTAATATAATATTAATTTATTGTTTAATATAAGAATTTATAATAGAATAGGATAGAAAAGAAGGATTTCATATGACATCTGGTTTCATTTTAAATAGTAGAAATAAGAAATATCCAGTTTAAAGAGTTTAAGATAAAATGTAAAATGATAAATAATTTTTTACTATATGATATTATAAATCTTTCTTTCAAATAACATTTCACTATATTATATTATGAGCTCTTTTTTTTAAACAATAATTTTTTAATATTATATCAATT
>JANKYF010000007.1:44468412-44478557 GCA_029829435.1 Erythroxylum hondense | reverse complement strand
TCAGTCATTTATTTTGCAAGACTCAATGCGGGATCCACGTAGAACCTACATAAGATCCACATAAATAAATAATTAAGATTTATTGAACACAATAAGACACCATAATATTGGACAAGAGATCTGAAATTTGATCGCCACTTAATAAAGTCCGGATTATTTTACCACTAATAACCATAAATAATAATAATTACTATAAATAACAGATAATAACACAGAAATTTCAAAACCCCTTCATTTTCTCAACTGAACCCCGCGTTTTCACTTCCTTCCCTCCCGTAGCCTACTTGCCTTTTCTCACTTACGATCACCGTCTCATTCAACAAAACCATCTTTAACACTGACCGGTTCATCACCTTCTTTAAGGTTGTTGTTGTTGTGTGTGTGTGTGTGTGTTTTTTTTTTTTTTGGTTACATAAGACCGACAATGGGAAACTGTAACGCCTGTGTGAGAGCAGACGCCAACTCGGACTCCAAAACTCACCCAACAAACCAAACACGCAAGCAAAAGAAGTCCAAGGAACGAAAACCCAACCCGTATTCTAATGACCTGATTCGTTCTCCGGCGGCTCCGATCCGGGTTCTCAAAGACGTTGGCCCACTAAGCCACCAGCCTCGGATCGGCGATAAGTACGTTCTCGGACGTGAGCTGGGTCGCGGCGAGTTTGGGATCACGTATCTGTGTACGGACCGTGAGAGTAAAGAAGCGCTCGCGTGCAAGTCCATTTCGAAGAGGAAGTTACGGACCGCCGTGGACATAGAGGACGTGAGGAGGGAGGTGGCGATCATGTCGACTTTGCCGGACCACCCTAACATAGTGAAGCTTAAAGCGACATATGAGGACTACGAGAACGTTCACTTGGTTATGGAGTTGTGTGAAGGTGGTGAGCTTTTTGATAGGATAGTGGCGAGAGGGCATTATAGTGAGAGAGCTGCGGCGAATATTGCGAGAACTATTGCAGATGTGGTGAGGATGTGCCACGAGAATGGGGTTATTCATAGAGACCTGAAGCCTGAAAATTTTCTTTTTGCTAATAAGAAGGAGAATTCGGCTCTTAAGGCTATCGATTTTGGCCTGTCGGTTTTCTTCAAGCCAGGTTTGTACTTATAACCATGTCTCTGGGTTTGTGAGTTTAATTTAGAATTCTTTTACATGGACGTTACTTGTGTTTCTGGAGACTAACTTATTATTTGCATCGTGTATCGGGAGTTTTGATTTTAATTCGCGCGTCCTTTATATTGCTATCTGGTTCTTGGTATTCTGTCAGCTAGAGTTTCAAATTTGTTTGTGATTTTTGCTTATTGGAGTCCGTTATATTCTTCTTCTTCTTCTTCATAGTCGTGTTTCTTCTTTTGGGTCTTTGTTTCTAAGTTCTGGTTTTGTATAGCAGGGGAGAAGTTTTCGGAGATTGTGGGGAGTCCTTATTACATGGCACCTGAAGTCCTAAAGCGGAATTACGGGCCCGAGGTTGATGTGTGGAGTGCTGGTGTTATCCTGTATATTCTATTGTGCGGGGTTCCTCCCTTTTGGGCAGGTATTCTCTTTAGTCCGCAGTATTGTTGTCGATGCTAAAGTGTTCATAAGGAATTGGGCTTTTGAAGTGGTCTTCTTTTATTTATTGCGTCAGAGACTGAGCAGGGTGTTGCTCTTGCAATTTTGAGGGGGGTGATTGATTTTAAAAGGGAACCATGGCCTCAGATTTCAGATAGTGCAAAAAGTCTTGTTCGACAGATGTTAGAGCCGGATCCAAAGAAGCGCTTGACTGCTCAGCAGGTTCTTGGTAAGTCAGGATTTGGTCTTGATGTGAACGGTTGTTTTTGAATTTGTTACTGGTGTCTTCATTCGTAGTCCACATGTGATTGAAGTTAGAACTACTACATCATTGTTGCTGTTATGGAACCTAGAGCTCTGTTTAATGTAATATAGCTTAGCTCCTTATATCCCAGGGGTTGTAAGATTTAAATACGAAATATGATGTGTCCAGAACTAAAAATCTTGTTCTTTCCAGGATCCAGAGATGATGTTCTTTGAAGGTTTTGTTTGTTTGGTTCTTGTCATTGTATGTGTGTGTTCTCAGAAGGTTTATCAACCAGTAGGGCTTGTCTTTCTAAAGAGGTGTCCCTGCATTTTGCTTTCTCTTTCTTTGCAGAGCATCCATGGCTACAAGATGCAAAGAAAGCATCAAATGTTCCCTTAGGTGATATTGTGAGGTCAAGGCTCAAGCAGTTCTCGATGATGAATAGGTTCAAGAAGAAAGCATTGCGAGTAAGCATCTCTGTTTTATTTATTATCTGCTTAAGTTCTGATGATAGTAACCTTATTATGCAGCTTTGTTAACAGTAAATTGATGTGTTTTCCACAATTTAATGCCACAGGTAATTGCAGAACACTTATCTATTGAAGAGGTTGAATTAATCAGAGATATGTTTACTTTGATGGATACTGATAATGATGGTAAAGTGTCATATGAGGAACTAAGGGCTGGTCTTCGAAACGTTGGTTCTCAGTTGGCCGAACCTGAGATAAAGATGCTGATGGAAGTGGTAAAATCTAATATCACTTTCTGTGTTTGCATTAAGTATTGGACACTCGATAATTTTGACTTGCATCATGTAGTTACTTTCTCCTGGTACATGTTCACTAATTTAGGATCATCTCTGGTGCTGGATAGTAATACCTCTTTTAAGTAGTGAATTGCAAGCTGAAGTCTAGATTTTCCAGTTACTGAAACTTGTATGTGTTGGAAAATTCTCCTGGTACATTTTCACTAATTTAGGATCATTTCTGGTGCTGGATAGTAATACCTTGTTTAAGTAGTGAATTGCAAGATGAAGTCTAGATTTTCCAGTTACTGAAACTTGTATGTGTTGGAAAATTCTTGGGAGTTTTTAGTTGTTGATATTCTCCTTTTTTCTTTAGAAAGGGTTGAGTGTTTTCCACCAACACCAAGGTTATAATTAAGATCCTCAATTATTGTTTTTGGTTCACAAAGATGCCAACTTTTGCCTATTACTGCAGTAGAATTTCCTTTGTCACTTGATACAAGGGTTGAAAATTTGATGACTTAAAGCATTTAGATGCAAACTGAGTTGCCTACGTACTTGCTACTTAAGAATTAAAAAACTATTGCTTGCCATGAAAATGGAAAGGCACTGTCTTCTCCTTGATCAAAATATGTAGGTATTGATATTTTGTACGATACAACATTCTGTATTTGAAGTAGAGCTATTATGCTGGTTTTAACTGTTTGAAGCTCTCCTTGTGGAATTATTACCAATGATAAATCAACGGTTTCATTCAATGCTGTTATTTTTAAAGATATAATATTTAGTAGTTCTTTTGCTGTTTGTTCTGAAGTTTTGTTGAATGTTAATTTGTGCTTCTTGTTTAGGCTGATGTTGATGGGAATGGGGTGCTCGACTATGGCGAATTTGTTGCAGTGACAATTCACTTGCAGAAGATGGAGAATGATGAGCATTTTCGCAGGGCTTTCATGTTTTTTGATAAGGATGGAAATGGTTATATTGAGTTAGATGAGTTACGAGAGGCATTAGCGGATGAATCCGGTGAAACTGATAATCATGTGCTCAATGATATCATGCGTGAAGTTGACACTGACAAGGTATGAGCTTTTGAAAAGGATTGGCACTGTCAACAGAACAGTTGAAATCTCTCTCTCTTTTTTAATGTGTTCATCTGCTTCACATTCACTTTTCTGTCTGTTTTATTTTATTACACTCCAGGATGGGCGTATAAGTTATGAAGAGTTTGTTGCTATGATGAAAACCGGAACGGATTGGAGAAAGGCATCTAGGCAGTATTCAAGAGAGAGGTTCAAGAGCTTAAGCCTTAATTTGATGAAAGATGGTTCATTGCATCTCCATGATGCAGTTACTGGGCAATCTATTGCTGTCTAAACTTGAGGGATTCATACACTTTTTTCTTTTAATTCGATTGTGCTCGCTGAATATTTCTGTCCTATAATCGGAACATTCCATAAACAAGGAATACCAGCTTCTGAAATTTCTCTAGAATGCAAGATTTAGGTGGTGGATTGAACATTGGTGAACTTCAGCTAGAAGAACTTGATTCGCTTATCCTGCTAGAGCCGGGGACTATCAAACTTCAGCAGCTGGTCTTGTGGTGGCATGTTATGGTAGTTTTGAAGTTAGTGTCAAGAGATTTCTTGTATATTTGTATCGCCAAGTGAGTAATTTAGATGATTGTTTTGGTGCAGAAACAAAATTGTATCAATGTGATTTCTGAAGGCAAATGCCAATGCCAAGGTTTATTAGATTCCCTTGAAGGTTCGTTGTCACTTGTACATGTGTCGACTTTGACTTTCTATATTACCTTTTCATTTCTTCCTCTGTTGTGTTCTATTTTTTCTTCAAGAGTCATCTTCTTCTAGAATTGCCTATTAACTGGTCAAACTTGGTCCGCTGCCAAACTTTCAATGCCATAGGATCCAGCCCGGTAATCTCATTATGTAATCTGTTTTATTCCTTTTTATCATCATCATCGCACTCAGTCTGAAATCTTGTAATGAAATAAAATTTGAGGAGATCAATAGTACAACCTTACCTTTAAATAATAAAGAGGCTGTTTCCGGTATATATATAAAAAAGATCCAGCCCGTACCACTTGATGAACGGCAGACAACAAGAGGCGCGTACTGTTCGCCTAACCAAATCCCTTTTTTAAAATTAAATTAAAATGTATGAACCTGCCACGTCATTATTAGCATTGCACGTGCCCGTCTACTTGGGACTTAAAGCTTGATTTCTTGCTCACAGTTAAGCCAACCAACCAACTAACTCCTGTAGTCTGTAGGACCCAATAACTGTCAGAGAAACGCTACTCACATCCTCCGCTCCGATCACCGAGCAGCCGCCGTAAGCTTACACACATCAACATTCCAATAAGGATATATATATACATAGAAATGTGGGAAGATTACTACAAGATCCTCGGAGTGAATCGGAACGCCTCCAACGACGATCTGAAGAAGGCCTACGACCGACTCGGCAGTATGTGGCATCCGGATAATGTCCCGTCGACGTTGAGAAGGGAGGCGGAGTTTATGTTCAACCAAATTTCGGAAGCCTTCAGCGTGCTCAGCGATCCACAAAAACGCCAGAACTACGATCTCTTCGGCGAGGAGGTGTCGAAGACTGATCCATTCCATTTTTCTTGGGAGGATGTCGACGAGGAATATTTTTCATTGGAGAACGCCGGAAGAGGGCACCGTGGGCAAGGGAGTGTTAGGGATAGGATAAGGGTGAAAAAACCAGCGGTGGAGCATCAGTTACTGTGTAGCTTGGAGGAACTGTATCAAGGGGCCAAGAAGGAGATGACGATTTCAAGAGACATCCTTGACAATTCTTGGTACGTATGTTGTTTCTAATTAACTTTGTACTCTTTAGAATGGTTCTAAGTAAGTTTACATACGTAAAAGAATCTATTCCTGTTTGCAAAAGTATACATTTTCTTGACGAGCAAAAATGCATCAATTTGTTCAAGAAGTTCGCAGTTTATTCAGAAATTTGCATCCATTGTGTGTGGAAAGATCTATTCTTGCATCTAATGAGTTAAGGAATAGGAAGATGGCTTTCGGGTTCTTGGTAGGACTCACTCTTGCTCTATCTCTTGTGAGCAACGATTGGTCCTGAAGCGAGTTGGTTTACCTTTGTCAAAGAAGTTAGAAACCTTTTTAAGCTGAAGACAAGGGATTGAAGTGCCGGCTGCAAGTTTATGTTGAAATTTGCACCTGAATTATCAGGTTGACGTATTATCCAAATCTTTTCTTCCTGGCTTAGTTACATCAATAGTTAACTAAGCATCTTAAACTATCTACTCCATGAACGATCAACAATCTGGAGTGATAGAACCTGTTTCTGTCTCGTCTAGAATAGATAACGTGAGGTTAAATTTGACCTATCAAGATATTATCTTGGTCTCCTGTCATGCGGTAAACTTAGTTCCTCGTAGCTTGTACGTACCATGCTTTGTTCCTGAATTGATCTTTTAGGTGTACTTATATTACCGTTGGAATTGATTTCTGGAAGATCGAGAAGGGTTGGAGAAGCAATTAGAGTGGCTCCCTGGTTTTAAGAAGGATGTAAAATAGCAACTCAGTACCTTAACAGCTTTGAATAATTAATTATACATTCTGTTTATGTTAGGAACCAATAGGAAAAACATTTGTGCTCTAAAGAAAACGAAGATGTAAGTTGCCTATGCTTTCGTGCAATAGATGGGCCATAATAAGTTGACCTGGTTATAACAGAAACGAGTTTGTGTGTTGAATCGAGTGATTAGATCAATCCAAAAATATCGCCTTGTTGCATTGTGGTGCCTCTATATGAAAAAAAGAACATTAGTAAAATGCTTTTCTCTTGATGTGATGTGATGAAGTTTGTAACTGTCGGCGTCTGCCTTGGACTCGGTGTAAATGAATAATTCTCTGCAGTTCTCTTCAGACTATTGAGGAAACACTGACGATTGAGATAAAACCTGGATGGAAGCCGGGCACAAAAATCACTTTCCCTGAGAAGGGTAGCGTACCTTTCGGTATTCCCGCGGATCTCGTATATGTGATAGATGAGAAGCCACATGCTATATATAAGAGAGATGGTAATGACCTGGTACTGAACCGGGAGATAACACTGGTGGAGGCCCTCACTGGTAAGTGCATAGAGTTGACTACGCTGGATGGAAGAATCCTTGTGATCCGACTTACAAATATTGTGAAGCCAGGACATGAGTTCATCGTGCCGAATGAAGGAATGCCAGATTCAAGCGAACCTGGAAAAAGGGGAAATCTGAGAATCAAGATTGACGTAGCTTACCCTTCAACACTTACTGCCAAACAGAAGTCTGAGCTCAGAACTATTTTTGGCGGAGCTGCATAATGAGTATGGATTATTTTCCTCGCGCAGTTGAATGCATGGTGTCTGCATGGTTGTTCTTTTGTAGAATGTATATGCTCTCGTCACTGTAGTTGTAGGTAGAGCTAGCTTCTCTTCTCTTCTCTTCTGGATGCTTTTCTACTTGGAAGACATAATTTTCTTGTCGTACAAAAGCTGTCAAGCATATTGAATTTGTTTTTGTGTACAAACATGGTGAATTGATATTCATTTTTCCTAACCGAAATTGAAGAAAATGAGGCACCAAACTGTAGCATGTTACGTAAAATAATCTTTCAAAGGAGCCAGGAGTGGCGTGCACTTGAAAAGTAGCCAACAGAAGCATAGTTTTCATTATAATTAATTTTTATTATAATTGTTTTCTTTAATTTTGAAGAAAAATCAGAAAAGAGATATAAATATTTTACAGAAAAAAGAGAGACAAATGCAGAAGAAAAAAAAAGGATGGTTACTAGTTGATTTTTTAACACCCTAAACTAACTTGCAACAAATTAACAGATGGTATGAAATTTGAGAAATTGGGTTTTGGAGGTTGAGATGAGTATCAGATTGTAACACTATGGCATGACTTATTCTGAAATGTCATTTCAGTAGCGTGAGCATAGGAGGAGAGAAAGAAAGATTTCCTAGCATATAGACGTAATTTTTGGATCCAGCCCCCTGACAAATCCTAACCAGAGGGGTTAGAAAAGCATACTAAACTGCTGTTCTTCTGTTCGGGTTCATCTTATTATTGCACTAACCACTTCAACCTTTTGTGACGGATTCCCCTTGGTTGGCACATGGAGCTGTAGTCACTAGTCCAGATTGATGTATATAAGAAGCCACAATCCTGGAGATTCCTTTCCATAAATTCTAAGGATTGTAGTTCAATGTGTTCATGACTAGACAAGATCAACTGTAACTTCAACTAATAGCTGTGATGGGAGATGCAATAGATCAATTGTCTTAACTTGAGCAGAATGGTCGGTCAGGTCCTCCTGCTAAGAAGTCAGGAGGATGGCCATAAGTACATCCTTGGTAATTCCGTCAGGAATCCAGCTGCATTGCATGCTTTAATAGACACCCACCAGGATTTGAACTCTCTCTGTGTTGTTTGGTGTGCTACTCTGACGGGTGTTTTCCTTCTTTCAATTTTGTAAGGGAACGAGTTTTTTGAGAAGTTGGCTTTGATGAGCTTGATAGGGAATCTCACAGTTTATCTGAAAAGTAAATATATCATGGAAGGTGTAGTAATTGTAACAGTGATCACCATATGGTATGGCTCCTCCAACGTTACGACACTATTAGGTGCTTTTCTTTCTGATACCTATTTGGGCAGGTTCCGTACCCTTCATTTCGGCAGCATATCGTCTCTTCTGGTAATCTTATCCAAGCTTTGTAACTTCTTCCTTAAGTTCAACTTTCCAGATCAGAATGATCATTAAAATAACTCCATGAATCTTTACTATTTTGAGAAGGAAAAAGATATCTCAAAAAATACTATGTGATGGAATGTTAGAATATTATTTGCATGTTGGATATTTTTTTACAGGGTATGGCAGGATTGACCATGACAGCTAGTATAACTAACTTAAGACATCAGCCTGCATCAAAGAATCTGATGCCCAAAGAGCCTACAGAATGGCAACTTGGTTTTCTTTTCAGCTGTCTAGCACTCTTAGCAGTAGGAGCTGGTGGAATTAGACCCTGCAACATTGCCTTTGGCGCTGATCAACTCGATTGCACAACTGAAAAGGGAAGAGCTCAGCTAGAGAGCTTCTTCAATTGGTGGTACTTCTCGTTTACCATTGCTCTAGTCATAGCTCTGACAGCAGTTGTCTATGTTCAGACTGAAGTGAGTTGGATCATAGGCTATGCCATACCAACATCTTGCTTATTGGTCTCCATAATCCTTTTCTTGATTGGCTACCATACTTATATATTAAAGAAGCCTCAGTGAAGCATATTTGTACATATGGTCAAAGTGATTACTGCCGCTTGTCGTAAACGGAAGATTAAGGTTGGGCCCAAATGTTGTACATTCCTTTTATGATCCTCCAATCGATAATTCAGACGTTGAGGTAATCAGGCTTGTTCATACAGAAAGATTCAAGTTTCTCGACAGGGCAGCCATAATTGCAGATCCAAGTGAATTCTGTACTTGTTATCTATTGCACATGAGGTTTATTTGATCAGTTCCAGTTAGGAACTGATGAGTTATTTAGCAAGAAAATATTAAAGAAAGCTTAACGAGAAAAGAAAGAAGAGTGTTTTGAGCGATATTAAGATACTGGGTATATCAAAGAATTGTTTGATTGCATGCGTGTTACGTACATTCATGATTACAGCTTTATAAATAATAACTGTCACTAACTAACTAACTGCTAGTTACAGATTTCACAACTTCTTATTCCTTCAACATCACGTCATCTTCACTTCCTTTGAGCCATCGCTACTTCATTCTCCTCTTTGGCTCAGAGTATTCGCCTCTACTCCCACTAACTTTCTAAGACATTCAATCCTTAAAACATGAAATGCCTTGATAAAAAAATCAACCATCTGCTCCTCTGTCCTTATAAACACCAGTTTCACTTCACTATCTTGTTGCACATCTCTCAAATAGTAATATCTAACCTTAAAGTGCTTAGTCCTTCCATGAAATACTGGATTCACTTAGATGGCAATGGCTGCTTGATTATCAACATACATCATCGTAGGATTCTGCGCAGTCATTTGGAAATCCGACAGTAGCTTCCTAACCCAGATCACCTGTTTTGTTGTTGAAGTAGCTGCAACTAGCTCAGCTTCAGCCGTAAATAATGCCACAACTTCTTACTTCTTGGAACTCCATGAAAAACAAGCTAATCCGAGAGTGAAGCAAAATCCTGTAGTGCTCTTCATATCTTCCGAAGAACCTCCCCAATCACTATTCACATAACATTTTAAATTGCATGTTTCAGTCTTCTTATAACACAGTCCATAATCCAAGGTACCTTTGAGATACCTCAAGACTCTTTTAACAGCAACTAGATGCAGCTTCCTTGGATTGGTCATGAATCTGGAAAGTACACTCACAACAGATTGCACATGTTGGACCCCGAACTTTGAGTGACAATTTGACTTAGAAATATGAATGATCAAGTGGATGAGTTGATTGACATGAAGTTAAATAGCAAGAATTAAAAAGAAAAAGTGTGAAAATTTGAAGGATTTAGAAAGTTTGACTTTTTGGAGAG
>JANKYF010000007.1:44446944-44458286 GCA_029829435.1 Erythroxylum hondense | reverse complement strand
ATGCTACTTACATGATGATTTAACTTATTTCTTAAATTTGAATTGAACGAATTAATCAGCTTCAAGCTAATAATTTAATATAATTATTTTAAATTATTAATTTAAATAAAGTTTAATTAATTTAAATTGAATTTCAGAGTTAGGTTACATTAATATTTTAGTAACGTTTAATTAATGTTACTAAATGACATTTTCTCTCAATTTATTTTGATGCATTGAGTTTGAACGATGATGATGATGATGAACTAAATGATAATTGAGGTTGATAGGTGGCATTTGTACATACTTTTTTTAAGGATAATTTGTTAGTTAATTATGATAAATTAATTGTTCACTTGTTTAACTTATGTTTTTTCTTATTTTCATATAATTGCATGATTATGAATGAATGTATGTGAATATGCCTGAATGTGTGTAAATTAGGTCTTTAAGGTTAGGTTTTGCATGAATTTTACATGGCATTTTTATGTGTCTTTTTCTTACATTATGTTGGTATTAATTGCAAGTGTTTTGGGCATGATTAATTGATTACTTTTGTTGTTAATCAATAGGTTTGAAGTTGGTTTTGAGGGAAGGAAGGATAGAAGAACCAAAGAGAAAGCAAATCATGTGAACCAAAGGAAAGCTGGAATTTTCCTAGGCTGACCCATTACCAATGTTAAGCTTGCACAAGATACAATTCTTATTCGATGTTTTTTGTTTTTAATCCAAAAGAAAGAGGAGAAATTCAGTTTCAAATTGGTGAAATAAAGTTCCAATTTGGATAAGAAATGAATAACATATCACAGATTGAAGTTAAGACAAAAAATAGATTTTTCTGGAAAATTCTAGTTGGCAACTTCCTCCTTCCTACGATGTTTTAAGCATTAAATTGGGTATAAAAACTCAATTTAAACTCTATAAAGGAGGAGGCCGTGCAAGAAATCCAAGGGAGAGAGAAAAACCAAGAGAATTCAAGGTGGAATCAAAGGATTTCAAGGAGACACAAAGCTACCACCATTGAATTCCAGCTTTGCTCTTGAACATATAAGCCTTACTTCTTCTCTTTTCTTGTTTTTTTGTTGTATTTTGTTGATTGAGAAGGATGTATGGATATGTTATGAACATGTTGGATGATATTTTGATGGATTTCTAAGTAGTTATTAGGGTTTTTATTGCCTAAACTATATAGTACCTCACTTTATTCAATGTTATGGATGGATTTGATGTTTATGGGTTATAGCTGTTCATACTTAGCTCACTTAGAGATATGGGGTTAAGAAATACGTTAGTAAGTGTCATCAGAGTGGGCTTACACCAAGAATACTCCATATATCAAGTTACCTTGCCATTTGTAGAGACATCTTGAATGGAAAAGTGTCTTTCCAAAAATCTGTTCATATCCTTTTAATGGTGAAGTGAAAAATAGGAAGTGAGAGCTTACATAATTCATTTACTTCATTAAATAGGGCTCATTTGGTTCAAGTAATGAGAGTGAAAGAACCAGGATGTTAGGAAATTTTGGACTAAACATAATGAAAATTGCTAAAGTGAGAGGATACATAGTTAGATAATGACAATCCTAAGTTGTTAAATTGATACTTTGATTTACCATTTTCTAAATTTATGTTCTTACTTTTATGACAACCCTAAAGTGTGTTTGTATGGCTCTTTTATATTTTGTATCTTTCAAATCTAATTATTTGAGTTTCATAAACAAAATGAAATAGGTGTGTAATAGGTGTATGCACACGAGGAGTGCAGGAGTGACGGAGAAATTGCGAGAACTTGACATCACTAGAGTAGAAAAGGAATTGAGAAAGGCAAGAAGATAAGATCAAATTGAGCAAAGGAAACAAGATGGTGAAGAAAGAAATTTGATGGAATTTATTCTTGCAAGCCTTTTTGTCCAAATATTTTCCATTGACAAAGATAATAAGGATCATTAAGGAAATCACCAACTTTTAGCAATACAATGGAGAATCATTGTATAAGGCATGAGCGATTCAAGGAGTTATAGAGGAGCTACCCCCATCATAATCTACCTAGGGAATTTTTTATACAAACAATTTATAATGGGGTCAATTCAGCAACCAGAGGCACTATTGATACAGCTGCAAGAGGTTCATTGATGAAGAAGACCATAGATGCTTTATATAACCTGATTGAAGGCATAGTTGCTAACAACTGCCTTTGGTATAATGAAAGGAGTAAACCACTGCAGATGAAGGAACAGAAAGGGATATATCAACAAATTCAATAGCTGCTTTATTTTTAAAAATTGCATCATTAATGAAACAGGTAAGTGATCTTAAACCTTCATCTAATTCTTTGAAGTATATGCATCAAAATTATGAGATTTGTGGAGCAGATAGTCACAATTCATCATAATTTTATTTGATGGGCACGAAAGGCACAAAACAAGCTCATTATTTAGGGTTCCAACAAAGGTAAAGTAATAACCCATATTCTGGTACTTATAATGCTGGATGGAAAAATCATCCAAATTTTTCTTGGGCTAACCCTAGAGGAACCAATTGGAGACTTCAAAGACCCCCATGATTTTAGGAAAAGGAAAGTAACTCATATGTTGTTTAAAGTCAAAGTTTGGAGGTATTGAATCAAGGCTAGAGGCAAAAATGGAAGCCCAAGCTGCAAGGATAGATTCTCAACTTTCATAGCTGAGCTCCCAATTTTCAAAGATGATGGAAGTGATGGTTACAATTGGATCAAAGGTGAACAATATCGAGGAGACACAAGCACAGAGTGATCAGGCACTGAAAATTTATCAAGTAAAGACTGATCATTTAATTAAAAATCAAGCATCATCAATCTACAACCTAGAGGTACAGATGGATCAACTGACAACTGTAGTATTAACCAGACCCCTAGGTAACCTTCCCAGCACTTCAGAACCTTATGAGAAAGAACATTTAAAGGCAATTCAGTTGATAAATGGAAAAGAGTTACCAATGTCAATCTTGAAGGAAGTTATAGATCTAGTGGAGAAAAGTCAGGAAAAAGGTAAGGAGAAAGTCATTAAGGAGGAGGAACTTGTTAAGTCAAGAAGACTTCACGTCTATTAATTTTGGTGACAATCAAATAATAATAATATTAGAAAGAAATGAACTATTTTGATAAGTGAGTTAAGTGTGCAGAAAAATAGAAGTATCATATAGTCATCACAGAAGAAGCAAAACACAAAAGAAGCATAACACAGACGACACGTCATCACAGAAGAAGCAAAACATAGATGACACATCATCATTGAAGAAGCAAAATACAGACGACACATCATCACAGAAGAAGCAAAACACAAACAACACGTCATCATAGAAGAAGTAAAACATAGAAGAAGCAAAACATACGTCATCACAGAAGAAGCAAAAAACAGATGACATGTCATCACAGAAGAAGTAAAACACATAAGAAGTAAAACACAGGCGATACAGAGATGATGATACTCTAGTATGTCGGACAGTTAGTTAGTTGGAGTTAGTTATAGAACTCAACTAAATAACGATTTCTATAAGAAACAAGAAGCAATTTTCAAGAAGTTGTTGAAGACTTAGGGTATAAATACTAATCCTAGTCAAGGACTAAAAAAGTTAGATAACTTTTAAGAGAAGTTTTACACTTTCAAGTTTTACATACTTAGAAAATTCTGTATTCAAAGTGTAATACAAGAGAGCAAACACTACTATAACAAAAAGCTCACAATATCTTTCCTAGTGAGAGAAAGAAAAGGCTAAGAGCCTGGAGAGGCTAAGATAGCAGAAAGAACACTTTGTGTAAGAGACCTAAAGAGGCTCTAGAAGAGAAGAAAGAATACTTGTAAAGTTGAAGAAGAATAGTATAATCTTAGACGAACTTTAAGGACTGGACGTAGTCCAAGCTTTTGGGGTGAACAAGTATAAAATTGCAGCGTTTATTCTCTAACCTTACACTTTAATTTTCTTTATTGTTAGACAAATAGATAAAAGTTATTTGCGATTCAAATACGTAGCTCCTTTAGTATAATATCTTAAGTATTCATTTGATAGTCGAAAAAGTTTTTTTCAAGAAATATCAAAAGTTTTTGTATTCTAAAAAAGATTACACAATTCAACCCCCCTTCTTGTGTATTTTATTTACTTTACGTGAATTCTATATTAACAAATAATTTACTTTAGACCCCCCATATATTCCACCTCCACCATATGTTCCAAAATTACCATTTCCTGGGAGAGTGAGTCAGAATCTAGCAGAGACCCAATTCAACAAATTTTTGGAAAAATTGAAGATGTATATGAGTTTTTTCTTTGCCATAAGTTTTGGAGTACATACCTAAGTATGATAGGTTCTCTAAGGAATTACTTTCTCACAAGCGAACTTGGGATTCAAATCAGACAATAGCATTGACATCCAGTTGTAGCTCCATGATCATGAACAATATATCAGTGAAATTAAAGGATGTAGGTTATTCCTTGTATTGTTAATGGTGTTGAATTTTCTAAATGTTTATGTGATTTAGGAGCTAGTATTGATTTGATGCCATTGTCTATTTTCAGGAAGCTGAACTTGGATGATACAATGCCAACATCAATGACAAGTTAGTTAGTTGATCAGTCCATAAAGAAGCCTTTTGGAGTTATTGAAGATGTTTTGGTAAAAGTAGATAAGTTTGTGATTCATGCTGACTTTGTCATTCTTGATGTTGCTGAGGACAAAAATTGTACATTGATTTTGGGACGCTCATTTATGAATACTAGTCGAACAGTGATTGATGTGAATAATGGTGTTCTAATTTTGTGTATTGGTGATGAAAAAGTTGAGTTCAATATGAGTAGGAGCTTGAAAAGTAGGGAGGATTCGGATTGTTGTATGAAAATGGATGTTATGGATGAGTGTGTAGAGGAGATAACTGGTAAAATGATTGAAAAAAAGAGAGAGAGGGAATTAGAATTGAATGAAGAAGATAAGAGTGGAAAGAGAGAGAAGGATGGAGAGGAAGAAGAGAAAAGTAAGAATGAACCTTGGTGAGAACCAAGCCACCCATCCACCTTTCAATAAGAGAGCACCCACCCTAGAGTTAAAACCTTTACCTTCATACCTGAGGTATACATTTTTAGCTGAAAATCAAACATTACCTATGATTATTTAAAACCAGTTGAGTGATGAACAGGAGAGGAAGGTAGTGGAAGTTATAAGGAGGAGACATTTGAGGGATAAGTTTGAGTGTTGTGATGTATAGAATAAATCTCGAGGATGGATGTAAACCAGTGAGGGATAGGCAAAGGCGTTTGAATCTGAACATGTAGGAAGTTGTAAAACAGTAGGTGATTAAGTTATTGAATGTAGGAATTATATACCCAATCTCAGACAGTGAATGGGTAAGTCCAATTCAGTGCGTACCCAAGAAAGACGAAACAACAGTGGTGGAAAATGAAAAGGGTGAGTTGATTTCCACATGGACGATCATTGGTTAGAGAGTTTGCATTAATTACAAGAAGCTTAACTTAGTAACAAAGAAAGACCATTTCCCATTTCCTTTTGTGGACTAGATGATTAAGGGAGTTGCAGGACATGAATTCTATTGTTTCTTAGATGGGTATTCTAGCTACAATCAGATATTAATTTATCTAGAGGATCAAGCCAAGACAACTTTCACATGTCCATATGGTACTTTTGTATACAGATGGATATCGTTCAGACTTTGCAATGCACTAGCTACATTTCAGCGATGTATGATGGTCATTTTTACTTACATGATTGAGTACTTTTGGATGTATTTATAGATGACTTTTTAGTGTATGGAGATTCCTTTAAGTAGTATCTAAAAAATTTGGATAAGATCCTCCAATGGTGTAAAGAGGCCCATTTAGTATTAAATTGGAAAAAATGTCACTTCATGGTTCAGGAGGGAATATTATTGGTACATAAGATATCTTGTAAAGGCATTGAAGTGGATAAGCCAAAAACTAAAGTCATCGATAAACTTCCACTGCCAAGTAATGCTTGAGGGGTCTAAGCATTTTTAGGGCATGTTAGGTTCTATCACCGATTCATAAAGGATTTTTCTTTAATTGCTAAACCCCTTACTCACTTGTTAATTAAATATGTTCCTTTCATTTTTAATAATGATTGTTTAGTTTCTTTTGACGGGTTGAAGAAGGCATTGACATCAGCACCAATGTTACAACCACCAGATTGGGGCTTGTCATTTAATTTGATGTGTGATGCTAGCGATTACGCAATTAGTTGTGTTTTAGGGCAGTGTTAGGACAAGAAGTTGCAACTACGCCAGCAAGACTTTGACGGATTCTCAGATTAATTATACCATAATGGAAAAAAAACTGTTAGTTGTAGTTTTTGCTTGCAATAAATTTCATTCTTACTTACTTGGTTCAAAAGTGATTCTGTATGTAGATCATACATACCTGAAGTAACTTTTTGCCAAAAAGGATGCAAATCCTAGGTTGATTAGGTGGATCCTACTCCTACAGGAACTCAATATCGTGATCAAGGATTAAAAAAAGGAGCAAAAAATTTTGTTGCTGATCACCTGTCAAGATTGGAAAGAGGGGAATCAAGCTTACAAGAAGAATCAATGAGCAATTCCCTGATGAGATGCTACTTTTGGCACAAGAATCAGACCATCCCTAGTATGCCAACATTGCAATTTACATTACATCTAGTATCCTTCCCCCTAATTTAACTTACCAACAATAGAAAAAGTTTAAACATGATTATAAGTAGTACATGTGGGAAAATCCGCTTATTTACAAAAATTATACAGATGGACTGGTTCAGAGATGTGCTCCTGATAATGAAATTAATGCTATTTTATCTCACTCTCATAATTTTTCTTATGTAGGACATTATAGAGCCAATAAGACAACTGCAAGGGTGTTGGAGTGTGGATTTTATTGGCCAACATTGTTTAAGGATGCACAACATTGTTAGAAGTATGACATGTGCCAAGGAATTGGGTACATATCAAAAAGGGACGAGATGCCAATGTCTTCGATGTTGGAGGTTGAAGTCTTTGATGTTTAGGGTTTAGATTTCATGGGACCATTTTGTCCTCTTATGGAAACAAATATATATTGGCAAGTGGTGATTATGTATTGAAGTGGGTTGAGGTGATGGCAACACCAACAAATGATAGTAGAGTGGTATAGAGGTTTTTGAAAAAGATTATCAGTAGATTTGGTGTGCCACGGGTGATTATCAATGACGAAGGTACCCACTTTCACAGCAATCTAGTTGAAGCATTATTGAAAAGATATGGAGTAGAGCACAAGATAGCTACACCTTACAACCCCCAGACCATCGATCAAGTAGAGGTTGTGAATAGAGAATTAAAGAAAATATTACAAAAGATTGTCAACAGTTCTAGGAAGGATTAGGCAATCAAATTAGATGATCCAATATGGGCTTATAGGACAACTTTCAAGACCAGTATTGGGACAACCCCTTAAAGGCTGATTTATGGGAAAACTTGTCATTTACCTATGGAACTTGAGTATAAGGCCTACTAGGCTATCAAGGCCATAAATTGGGATCAGAAGGTAGCTGGAGAAAGAAGAAATTATAGTTAAACGAATTGGACGAATTAAGGCTGCAAGCTTATGATAATGTCAAGTTCTATAAGGAAAAGGTAAAGAGTTGGCATGATGCACATATAAGGAAAAAGGAGTTTCATGCAGGTGATATGGTTTTACTCTTCAACTCTAAACTCTGGTTGTTTCTTGGAAAGTTAAAATCTAGATGGAGCTGACCTTTCACAATAATTAATGCATTCCTATATGGAGTTATGGAGTTGCAAAACAAGCATGGAGAAACTTTCAGGGTAAATGGCCACAGCTGCAAGCCCTACTATGGAGGACAAGTGCCCATCGAGAGAGAAAGAATATTTCTCAGGCCTGGCCTATGACAAGAGAGTGATCAAAGTCTTGCTAGTGAATTTAAAAACTAGCATGGATTATTTTGTTTATGTTTGTTAGATGTTTATGTTTATATTTTATTTATGTTAGTTTTTGTTTTCTTTGACACAGGAAAAGAACAAGTAAAATGTGAGCTGTGAGGAATACACGAGCCACCACTAACACGATCCTCAACACTAATACCAACAAGCTTTCTGATGCCTCTTTATTTATTCATTTATGATTTTTTGTATATATTATGTATGGTTATTGTTTGTTATGTATCACGTTCACACATTGAAGGCAATGTGTTTTTCAAGTATAGGAGAGTGGTATGCATATTTTTGGCATGTTTTGCATGATTTTTCATGTTTTTATATTAATGTACCAATTTTTTTTTCAATTTTTATGTGAAATTGTGTGACTGTGTGGATGTTTAGTGGCTAAAATTTTATATGAATTAGCTTAATTTTGAACAATGTTATTGAACTAGTGATATGTGTTAACTTAGGAAGTTAGATTATAAGTAGCTTTAACATAAATATGTGTGTTGATTAGGATAGGACACTTGTTTTACATTTAATGTTGCTAATTCATATGTAGTTACCGTTATAAGCCATTAAATTGGTAGAAAATCTCAGTTTCTTTTTTATGAAAATAATAAGCAAAAAGAAATAAAAAATAAAAAGAAAAGAAAAGAGTGTGTGATAATAATTATTCTACTAACCCAAAAAGGGTTAAGAATAGAGCTAGTAGCTGATTGTGAGCTATGATCTAGTTGACTAATTGGAGCATTCATCACAAAATTTTGTCTTTATGTTAAAAGGCTAGAATGACGCTCCAACTAAGCTAGCTTAATAAATAAAAAAAGTAACCTAGTTGAGTAACTGGGGATATTCATCACCAATGTTTATCATCACTTCAAAACACTAGGTCAATGTTACAAAAATGAGAAAAAGTGTTGAGCCCGCTGAGCATGACAGCATGGAGCATATTTCATATGTTTTGGATTTTGACTTATTTATATTATGCATGACCTAGTATACTTGTTGAATTTCATATTGAGATTATTATGGCATGTAGTCCCGGATTTTGGGATGTTCATTTCGAAAGATTATGTGTATGATTTTGCGTATGAATTACATGTGTGAATCGATTGTTGTGCGAATGTTGGGATCGGGTTCGACATTTCGGGTCGCCGTCGTGGGCGCAGCTCGAGGGGCCACCTCGGGAATCAGGTTACGGGGCCCGGGCCCAACAAAAAGTGTGTGTGATAAAAACCCTATTGATCTGATAAATTAGCTAAAAATTTTCATGAAAGGATAACTTGGATAATTAACCATTTAAATGATCGATAATTGTAAATGCATGTCTATAAGCGACATAGGTTTAAAATTGAGTTGTTTATATCTTGATCGATGTGTATGTTTATATTAAAGTACTTAGACATAATGGAATAAGTCATTACATTAAACTTGTGATATAACTATTGTTTAAGATTAATTTGATTGCATAACGTTTTGAGTCAGTAGCCATCAATTTTGACATTGTATGCGTGTATGTTTTTTATGTATTTGTGTTCTTTAGATTATTTTTGTGTTTGATTTTTCTTGAGCACAAGCAAAAGTTTAAGTTTGGGGGAGTTGATAGGTTGCATTTGTACATACTTTTTATAGGAAATTTGTTAGTTAATTGTGATAAATTGATTGTTTTTAACTTTTTTAGCTTATGTTTTGTCTTATTTTCATATAATTGTGTGATTTTGTATAAATGTATGTGAATATGCTTGAATGTGTGTAAATTAGGTTTTTCTTACATTATGTTGTGCGTCTTTTTCTTACATTATGTTTGTATTAATTGCATACGTTTTGGGCATGATTAAGTAATTAATTTTGTTGTTAATCAATAGGTTTGAAGGTGGTTTTGAGGGATGGAAGGATAGAAGAACCAAAGAGAAAGTAAGTCATATGACCCAAAGGAAAGCTAGAATTGTCCTAGGCTGACCCATCACTGATGTTAAGCTTTCGTAAGATGTAATTACTATTAGATTTTTCATTTTTTATCCAAAAGAAAGAGGAGAAATTCAGTTGCAAATTAGTGAAATAATGGCCCAATTTGGATAAGAAATCAATAAGATATCATGGATTGAAGTCAAGACAGAAAACGGAGTTTTCTGGAAAATTCCACCTGGCAATTTCCTCCTTCCTACGTCGTTTTAAGCATTAAATCAGGTATAAAAACTCAATTTTAAAATCTAGAAAGGATGAGTTCGTGCAAGAAATCCAATGGAGAGAGAAGAATTCATTTTTGAGATACAAACAAAGAGAATTGAAGGTGGAATCAAAGAATTTCGAGACACAAAGCTGACACCATAGAATTCTAGCTTTGCTCTTCAACATAATGCCTTACTTTCTCTCTTTTCTTGCTTCTTTATTGTATTTTGTTGATTGAAAAGGAGGTGCGGATAGTTATTAACGTGGTGGATGAGATTTTGATGGATTTCCAAGTGGTTATTAGGGTTGTTATTGCCTAAACTATGTAGTATCTCACTTTATTTAATGTTATAGATGTGTTTGATGTTGTTTGATGTTTATGGTTTATATCTGTCCACACTTAGCTCACATAGAGATATGGAGTTAAGAAATATATTAGTAAGTTCCATGAGAGTGGGACTATACCAAGAATACTCTATATATCAAGTTACCTTGCCATTTGGAGAGACATCTTGAATGGAAAAGTAGTTGTCCAAAAACTGTTCATATCCTTTTAATGGTTAAGTGAAAAATAGGAAATGAGAGCTTACATAATTCATTTACTTCATTAAATAGGGATTATTTGGTTCAAGTAATGAGATTGAAAGAACTAGGACATTAGGAAATTTTAGACTAAACATAATGAACATTACTAAAGTGAGAGAATACATTGTTAGGTAATGGCAATCCCAAGTTGCTAAATTGATACTTTGATTCACCATTTTTCAATTTTGTGTTCTTACTTTTGTGACAACCCTAAAGTGTGTATGTATGACTCTTAATTTTTATGTTTTGGATCTTTCATATCTAACTATTTGAGTTTCCTGAACAAAACAAAATTTGGATCATTTTGGTGACTAACCAATCCCTGTGGAATAATACCTATCTATACTACGATTTGCGATCTGTATACTTGTAGGATAAGAGGTTTTAATTTAAATTTTTGAAAATTACCTATCAAAGGTTAGTGCAGTTATAACAAATATCCTCCCATATACGATTGAATAGAGTTCTAGGTTTTTGTTTCACCTCTTCTTTTAATTTTACTTATATTTGATGTATATGTTAAATTCTATATATGCAATGTAATTGTAAATGTTTTTATTTCAAGTTTCACTTCTACTTGGTTATTCCTCATCATGAACTCTTGTTATAATTTGTAATAGTTAGAGAGTAAAAGATATTAGTTATTCTTTTTATTTGA
>JANKYF010000007.1:44165907-44176136 GCA_029829435.1 Erythroxylum hondense | reverse complement strand
GTCGTCTATGTAACAAGGCAGACGACGTCGTCTGCGCTTCGTCTGCGTTTGTTACGCAGACGAAGGTTTGCGTACGTTACACAAACCTTCGTCTGGTTTAACGCAGACATCTCTTGTCTGCGTTAACGCAGACGTCGACGTCTGCGTATACACAGACCCAATACGCAGACATCGATAGACCCAACAATAAATAGAGAGACTCTAACCTGTGAGTAGAGAAGAGGTGAGGAATAGAAGAAACGCAGTAATCGATGAGGAACAGAAAAAAAATAGAGGAAACAAGAGAGAACAAAGAGTTGTGAAAAGAGCTTGTTATTTACGGAAGTGACGCAAATCCTCTACCCGAAAAAGCTAAAATTTGGAGCTTTTCTAAAAAGATCCAAATTTTAGGTTCTAGAAAAGCTGTATTTTGGCTTTTAAAAAAGGTGTTTCTACTGTAAAAGCACTTTTACATTTTTTCACCAAACACCTACTTTTTCTTTAAAACAGCTTTTGCTATAGATAAAAGTGCTTTTGGACCCTCCAAAAGCTGAACCAAACGGGGGCTAAGGATACAACAATAAGGAGAGGAAACATTGACAAAGGAAAGGATTCAAAAGCAAGGCTAAAGCTAAGGTTAAATATAAGAAGAGGAGAGGATAACGCAACGAGGAGTTACAGGTAAAAATCTCTATCTTGTTTAAGTTTATTATTATCCTTATACCATATCATGTATAGATTGGCATGATGAATTAGATATATTGCTTCCTCTGCAATTTAGATTTCTAAAAAGTTTTGAAATCTACCGTTTCTCCAACAACATCAATAAACTTTGAAAAGCTAAAAGAAAGTCATGCATTCCATTTAAAAATCTTTATACACATCCATTCTTTATACAAATGTACTTTCCAAAACATGTCCAAAGATATGCAATAGTTATCAAAAATATGTACAAGGAAAAATAAAAATACCTACACAGTAGCACTTGACAAAATTGACTACTTGCGAGGTGGAGTCCCTACTACTGAAACCCCTGACCGTGCACTTAGGAGGTTTTATTTGAAAACATAAGATAAAGGGTGAGCTAAACGAGCTCAATGAATGATAATAGTTTCCAATAAAAAACATTTATATAAATATTAACCTCTTCAAGTAATAACCAATGTTCTTATAAAACACATTATTTTCTTTTCATAAGATCAATGCATATGTAAAACAAAATGCATATATTTTATAGAGATCAAGTTCCACTTTTCTTATAAAGTATACAACGATGACAATCAATACTTTCATGAACTTTCTTTTTTAAACATAGACTATCACTTATTTTCTTTGTCATATGGTAATCTTAGGTGTAAGACTATGAAGCTAGTTCTATATCGCTTACCCATGCCTAGTTAACCTTTATATAATGATTTTTATAAAGCCAGCTCTGCATCGCTTACCCATAACAATGCTAACACTACATATAAATCAATGGTTATAAAGCCATTTATTCATTGCTAACTTGTAACTGTGCTAGTGTAATGTAACAGTCTTATAGAACATATACCCGACATTCCAGAGAATATCCAAGCACATACCCATGGAACCAGCATGTTAGAGCTATCACATCAACTTATCATGGCATCATATAGAACATAAGCATTTCAAAGAACTAAGTTTCCTCATATCATTCATAACCATAAGCTTATGTTGCCATTACATTCCATAATCCATGTATTTACATTACCAAATACATATGAGATTCTTTGCATTTGATTCACAAACATAAACATTCATTACACTCATAATTCATGTTTATAGAATACATAATATGTGAAAGTTCACATATTTATATGATATGTACAACATAAAACTAGGTACTGGACCAAAATAATCTAACTAGATGCTTTAAAATTAACTGATCAGACCTTTGAGCCATTCTTGATTCCAAAATAGACAATACTAGGCTACTATTAGATTGTTTTAAAAGCTAAGTCACCCTAGTACTTGAAAATCATCATTGTAATTTTAATGAGTTTATGAACTCAGTGAATGAACCATCATCGATGTGCTTACTCTTGTCAAAACACAATTATCATGATTAAAATTTCTTTCACAAATATATCACAATATTTAGAATTAATTCTCATTGATCACATCACTCATTTTATATACCAAAATCACAATATACATATCATATTTCATAAGCATATTTTTATAAGCGTTTCATAAAGTCATCTCAGAACAATCCAATCAATAGACTTAATCATTCATATCGTCAATATATACATAGGTATTTCATATCACTATTTAACACAAATAAAAGGTTCTCTCCAATCATTCGCAGGATATATGTAAGGATATGTATATGCAAATGCACATGAGACTCTACTTCCATTTTTATTTTGTTGTGACTGAGAGCCTATTTAACTATCTAGTATCCATTGTAGATATCGCGCTCATTTTAGATACTTTCCTATACTCGTTGTGGATACCAGGCTCATTAATAAGTGAGCTTATGACTCTTTGTGCACATTTCTTGAGGTTTAAACTCTTTTTCACATTGGTCACTCTACTCACAAATCCTTTATCTAATCATGCATATTAATGTCATGAAATGCAGCATCTCACACAATATACTATCAATCGTTTTCATTTAGTATTCCCACTCATTTATCACATTCATCATATCTAAGTCCCGCGTTTAGCATTTAGTTGAGCACTCATTTTTCCATATTCATACACAAGTAGATAGCCCTTCCAATACGTTCCTATATATTGGACTCTTTAGACTATCAATGTCAGGAATTGGAATTTAAACAAAAACAAATCAAGTATAGTGAGAAAACATCTAGGTTAACTCATAATATGCTCCACATTAGCTATTGCCTTGATAATCTAGTGATGTCTGGATGTTGTCAGTCAATTTGTGCTTCTATATCATGCAATACACACATATTTACACATTACTAAATTGTTTAATCAAATGAGTGATCAATCATACACATATATATGTGTTATGTTCAATGCATGCTCAATTGCCTATCTTGGGGTATGTAACCTTATTCATAAATCTTACTCATTCATTTATTATAGCTTGTATATAACTTGTTCACAATTAGGTTATGCCTTAAGTAAGTTTGATTACTCTCAATTCATTAATCATAGATTCATCAATCCTTTTCTAGCATTATATCTGCAAAATTTCCCAATTCTCATTCAATCATGTCTAATTCATTACCAATATCCTTTGAATCACATTTGCATTCATAACAACAAGTTTATATGATTAACAACTCATACTTCTCAAATTCATATACATTGATATCAAACACTCCAGTCCTTAAGTTATAACATCAATTATCAACCTAATCTCATCAAATACTTAACCAATTAATTCAACATCAAACAAAGTTCATTTTAAGCCCTAATTAAGGACAAAAGCACCAATGTATAGTGAATTATCCTTATATGATTCAACCAGAATACAAAACAAAAATTTCTTCTCTACCAAGCATTTCCACAATTGTGGAAGGAATCATACAATTCCCACGATTGTGGGATAGGTGAACTAAAACAATTTATAACTTAGGGTTTCCATACATTAAGAACAAAATTCATTCATCAAGTTTCAAGCACATCTACAATATGTAATTCTTCTCAATTCTAATCAATCTTCATGGATATTATGCTCACATATATCATAATAAAGCAATCAATTACTTACTTCTTTAGCTTAAGGTCTCCTTAATTTAACAAGTTAAGCAAGCCTCCCAAGCATTCATACATACACAAAGAATAAGATGGGATAAAAGGGTTTTAATTACAAGATGAGGGCTACGAAATTTTGGCAAAAATTCAAACATTATGGAGATTATCTGACGGTGTCGTTGGTGAACGGAAAGAAGGAGAAAGCTAAAGATCAAAACATGAAAGAAGGTGGTCATACAAAGGTAAAATTCATAGGTGCAAGTGCACAGTGGAGAGGTGGGACACATATCTTGCCACTTGTCAAATGGAGAGCTAAGACACATGTCTTCCTCTTACACTACCGATTGTCAATCCATAACTAGTTCACTTTTCACTTAATCACTAGGCCATAAGTCATGCAACTATACCACCATTTTTCACTCATTTATTCAAGCCATTTGTCACTCTATTATTAATTCCACATGTTACCATTTCATAGGTTCATTTAACCTACATTCCCATGTATCATTTTGTCTTTTCCTTTAACATTTTTCCAATACTAGATGCACATATTACCTTATCAATCACTCAATTGTAATAATAAATTCCCAAGTTACTAATTATAATCAATCCAAAATAAAATTTAAGACATAATCAACACATATTTATATCATAATCATTTAAAATCTTTCATAGCCCAGGATATGTCAAATGATTGCATATATTATTTTTACAATGTCTTTAAAACTTGGTTCATGTATGTATGCAAATATGATGCAGGAAAATGTAATGCACTTTATGTATTCTCATATGATATGAATCAATCTAACAAGTAAATCCTTACGTGTAGAAATGGGTTATTACAATTCTCCCCCTTAAGTAATTTTGTCCTTAAAATTCACACCTGTTGACTAAATAGATGTGGGCATTGATTTTTTATATTCTCCTCAATCTCCAATGTGGCTTATTCTCCTGAATGAACCCTCCAAAGAGCGTTAACCAATGGGAGTACTCAGTTTCTCAATTGTTTAGATCGATATCTCACTATCTTGACTGCTTCTTTTATATAACTCAAATTACTTACAATCTTTACTTCCTATATAGGTATCACATAGGTCGGGTCTAATCAATTTCTTCCAAGCATACTAACGTGGAAGACATTACGAATCTAAGCCATCTCAGCTTATAGTGCTAGTCTGTATGTCACTGCTCCAACTCTCTCAGTAATCTCAAATGGATCAATATATCTGGAGCTCAACTTACCCTTTTTACTGAGCCTTAGCACTCTTCACCAAAGCGACACTGTTAAGAACATTTTGTCTCCCATTTGGTACTCTATATCTCTTCGATGTTGATCAGCATAAATTTTCTTCACCTTATCAACAATGTCTTAAATCAATTACGGGTCTTCAGCAATCCTTAGGCCCTCGTCATCCCAATATAATGGCAATTGGCACTTTCTACCATATAACACCTCATACAGAGCCATACCGATGCTACTGTTGTAATGGTTGTTGTAAGAAAATTCAATAAGGGCTATATATTGATCCTTTGCTCCTTGGAACTCCTTTACACAAGCCCTGAGCATATCCTTAATAGTCTTAGTAGTTCTCTCACTCTGTCCATCTATTTACGGATGAAATGTTGTACTAAAGTTTAGTTTCATACCCAACGCTATTTGTAAAATACCCCAAAATCTAGAAGTGAATCTAGGATCCCAATAAGACATAATAGACAATAGAACATCTTGCAACTTTAATACCTCATTAACGTACCTTCGGGCCAATTGATCCACTGTATTATTGTCTCACATAGATAAGAAATGGGCTGATTTCATCAATCTATCAACAATGACCTATATGACTTCATGTTGGCTTGAGTTCTCGATAAACCCATGATTAAATTCATAGTGATACTCTTTCATTTCCACTTCGCAATAAGTAATGACTGTAACTTTCCAACTAAAGCCTGATGCTTAGCTTTAATCTATTGGCAAGTCAAATACTTAGCAACATACTCCGCCATTTTTTTCTTCATCCCTGGTAACCAAAAATGTTGTTTCAATATATTGTAAATCTTGGTAATACCAGGATGCATAGCATAAGCTGCTAAGTGAGCTTCCTTTAAAATCTCTTTCCTTATATGATCGACATCAAGTACACACAATCTTTGTTTTAACCATAATGCATCATCTCTCAATTCAAACTCAAAATTCAAATTTTGTTTCAACTTCTCAATAAGTTTCACTAATTCTGGATCTTTACCTTGAGCTTTCCTAATCTTTTCATATAATAATGACCTAAGTTTTAGAGTAGCTAATAATGCCTCATGTTGCCCCAAGTTTAACTCATTATTTAAGGCCTTTGGCTGAATTAGATTCAGTAATCTCAAGGTCTGAATTTGTGTCATACTGCTATTAGATTTCCTTCTTAAGACATCAGCCACCACATTAGCTTTACTAGGATGATACTCAATCATACAACTATAATATTTTAACGGCTCAGCCTATCTCCTTTGTCTCATATTTAACTCCTTCTGACTCAACAAATACTTTATACTTTTACGATCTGTAAATATCTAAAATGTCTTGCCACACAAATAATGTCTTTAAATATTCAAAGAAAATATCACTATAGCAAATTCTAAATCATAAACTGGATATTTAAACTCATAAGGTCTCAACTATCTCGATGCATATGTAATTACTCTACCATACTGCATCAAAATAGATCCTAACCCCTGGTATACTACATATGCTCCTTATTTAGATGGAATAGTTAACACTGGTGTTATCGTCAATTGGTATTTTAATTCCTCAAAAATCCTCTGACATTTATTTGTCTATTTAAAGGGTACATTCTTCGATAGAAGCCTTGTCAAAGGAGCTGAGATTAATGAAAACCTTTAATAAACCTTTTGTATTATTCAGCTAATCCAAGAAAACTTTGAATCTCAGATACATTCTTCAGGGCTTCCCACTTCATCACTACATCAACTTTCTTTAGGTCCACCTGTATACCCTATCTAGACATTATGTGACTTAAAAATACCACTTGATCAAGCCAAAATTCACACTTACTAAACTTGGTATACATTTATTTCTCCCTCATAATATGTAGAACTAGCCTCAAATGTTTGAAATATTCCTCTTTATTTCTAGAGTACACCAAGATATCATCAATGAACACAATCACTCTTCGGTTGAAATACCTTGTTCATTGGTGCCCTAAAAGTCACTAGAGCATTTATCAATCTAAAAGGTATTACCAAAAACTCAAAGTGCCCATGTCAAGTCTTAAATGCACTCTTCGGTATGTCAGCTTTTGCTATCTTCAATAGATAGTACCCTGATATCATATCCAATTTAGTGAACACCTAAGCTCTTTGAATTTGATCGTCAATTCTCCCTAATGGGTACTTATTCTTCACCATCACTTGTGTTAGCCCTCGAAATTTTTTCTTCAGTTAAGCATAGTTTAAATTAATTTTGAGGTTTTGATGGATTAAAATTTTTAAAGTTAATTAACATGTCAAAGTTAGTAGGATTTTATTTTATGGTTTAATCGAATTAAAAGTGGTAAGAACGCATAAAGGGAAAATTTGGCAAGTCACTTAAGTTTAAAAAGACATAAGACATAAGTGAAGGGAAAAATGGACCTTTTACACTCATTATGGTTGTGGGAAACAAACTTTGTAATTCAAATGTTAAGGACGTAAAGGATGATATAGTTGACAAGGCATATAATGCACCTTATACTGTGCACCAGGTAGGACCAAGATATACAAAGATTTGAAAGAGCATTAATAGTGGAAAGGCATAAAGAAAGATATAGTAGAATATGCAAGTAAGTGTTTAATGTGTCAGTAAGTCAAGACTAAACAACAGACATCTTCAAACAAGTTGATGCTATTGTCCATTTTTGAGTGGAAGTGGCAAAGGGTAACTATGGATTTTCTGATGGGTTTGCCTAAGACCAGTAGGAAGTATGATGCTATATGAGTAATTATGGATCATTTGACAAAGTCAGCCCCTTTTATGGCAATTAAACAGACTGATTCTTTGCATGCGCTAGCAAAGAAGTATATTGATGAGATAGTGAGACTACATGAAATTCCTGACTCTATAGTTTCTGACAGAGATCCTCGGTTTACTTCGAGATTCTGGGGAAGCTTACAAGAGGCTCTAAGAACGAAGCTGAATTTTAGCACTGCTTTTCATCTTCAAACAGATGGCCAATCTGGGAGGACTATTTGGACCCTTGAGAGAATGCTCAGGGCATGTGTGATAGATTTCAAAGGTGCATGGGATGAGTATTTTCCATTGGTCAAATTTACTTACAATAATTCGTACCACTTGAGCATTCAGATGGCTCCTTATGAAGCACTGTATGGAAGGAGATGTTGAACTCCTATATGCTGGGATGAAGAAGGAGAAAGGAAACTAATAGGGCCAAAATTACTCTAGATGATAGTGAAGAAGGTCAATTTATTTAAGCAACAGCTTAAGGCAGCTCAAGATCGAATGAAAAGTTATACCTATACACATCGAAAGGAGATGGATTGTGAAGTTGATGAGAAAGCCTTTCTAAAGACATCTACTTAGAAAGGAGTCATAAGGTTTGGCAAGAAAGGCAAGTTGAGCCTTAAGTATGTTGGTCCCTACTAGATTATTGAGAGCATTGAACTGCTAGCCTATAGGTTAGCACTGCCATAAGAATTGTCACAAATACATGATATCTTTCCTGTTTTCATGTTGAGGATGTATAGGTTGGATCCTTCCCACGTCATTCAGGCCATGGAGGTTCAATTGAGAGATGATCTAACTTATGAGGAGACTCAAGAGGAGATTTTGGACACTAAGGAAAAGGTCCTCAGGAACAAAACAATTCAGCAAGTTAAAGTCTTGTAGAGAAACCATTCTATACAAGAGGCCACATGGGAACCTTGGGAAGCAATAGAGGACAAGTATCCATATCTCTTAAATGGTTAAGGTAAGAATTTCGAGGATAAAATTTCTTTTAAGAGAGGGAGAAATATTGGCCCCGAATTTTTTGTCTTCAGTTAAGCATGGTTTAAATCAATTTTGAGGTTTTGATGGATTAAAATTTTTAGAGTTACGTATCATGTACAAGTTAGTAGATTTTATTTTATGGGTTAATTGAATTAAAAGTAGTAAGAATACATAAAGTGCAAAGTTGGCAAGTCACTTAAGTTTAAAAAGACATAAAGCATAAATGAAGGGCAAAATGGACTTTTTATATTCATTAAGGGTAGAATCGGAAAAAGAAGAGTGGTCTTACTCTTGAGAAGGAAGAAAAACAAAAATAGAGAAGGAAGAAGAGAAAATACGAAAACAAAGAAGAGAGGAAGAGAGTTTCGGTGGTTTGAAAGGAAAGAAGAGAGTTGAGCTAGGGTTTCATCTTTTCTAAGCTTTCAAGAGAGATTTTGGGGTTAGGCAAGAAGGGAAAAAGAAAGAGGGAGAAAAAAGCTTCCATTTGAGCTAACAATCTTATTATTTGGTGAAGATTCAAGATAAGGTCTTACTTAATCTTTTGAATTTTTGGAAGGATTTTGGTTCATGAAGCTTAGGAAATGCATGGGTTTAAGATTTTTTAGAAACAATTTTAGTGAATGTGCTTTGTCGGTTTTCAATATTGCAACCCTATTGAATTTGGGATTTTTGCCTGTGAAAAGGGAATCAAGAAAGACAAGAGGAGCAAGAGGAGAGGCACATTTGAGCAAGTTACCAGCAAGGAATTGAAGATGGTTTACATTTTTATGATTGAGTAATAAGTCATTAATGTTCCTTTAAAGAAATGGAAATAAATGATTTTCAACTACTTTATTCATGTGTATTTATTGCTTCTTAAATACTTTAAGAACATGCTACTTGATTGTATATGAATTGTGTTATTGATTTATGAAATGAAAGATGAAAATGATTTTGAAAGAATATGAAAATGATTTTTAAAGAATATGAAAATAATTTTTGAAAAGATATTATGGTTATGAAATCAAGTTTCAGAAAAGTGGCATTTTGGGCAATAAGTTCATAAGTTGTGAAATGCATGATTATGTGGGTTTATGATGGTCCCCTAAGTTATTTCAAGTGCACCTTCGATTAAAGGCTTCTCCTGCCTGCCTGCTAGTGACATGGAGCTCTTTCATGGACTCTTCTAAGTTCATGGATATGTAAGACCATTAAGTGAGAATGCAAGAATACATTTTGTTCACGACTACACAAGACCATTATGTAGAAATGTGTAGTACATTTTGTTTTGGACCCACCCAAAGCATTTTTGTTGGACCCCGATCTTTGCATGAAAATTTGAATTATGAAAAATGAAATTTAAGGAGTGTTTTGTGTATATATTGTGTAATAGATGACTTAAACTTAAAGGATATTGATAAGGAAAGAAATGATTTAATTTTGATATCTTTGGGGTTTTGAATAAATTGGAATTGTTGTGAATGTTAAAGTGGATGAGTTGATTGAAGTGAAGTTTAATAGCAAGAATTAAAGAGAAAAAGTGAGAAAACATGAAAAGTTTGACTTTTTGGCCATTAATAGTTGA
>JANKYF010000007.1:43819417-43833388 GCA_029829435.1 Erythroxylum hondense | reverse complement strand
TTTAAGGTTTAATTAATTATTATAAATTAAAAAAATATTATAGTATAATATTTCAAAAGTTGAAAATTGAAGCTCTAAGCCTCTAACCTCAAATTAAAGTTCTCAGTTGCAAATGTCTATAAATATCTACCTACAAGTAAGCCACATATCAATCATTCTCCTCTTTTCTACAGGAATAGAAGAGATTCTCTCTTTTCTTTTTGTTTACCTCTTTAGCTTGATTCTTCAATTCGATTCTGTTTCTCTAGTTCAATCGAAGGTTGCCTCAAAACCCTAGTTCCACTCCTCTCTATACACATTCTCTCTGACGTAACTTGGTTGGGGGTCTCAGGTTTGATTCAATTTCTCTATCGCGGTTCATGAGATGCTTTTTTTTTGTTTGCTTTTGTTTAGATCTGGTCAGAATTTTAAAGATCTGTTTTTTTTTTCAGTCCCTTGGTCTCTAGTAGATGTTGTACGATTCCAACTTTTTCTTGTACTGTGGGGATACTTGAATGTGTGTGACATGTTCGCGTCATAGATAACCAGTCGGTCTGTTGAAATTTATGGTTAACGTTTGATGATGTGATTAAGCTAAGTGGAGATAAAGTTACGAGTTTTGGAATCTACAGTTGTTCTTTAAGATTTTTAGATTCAACAATTTCTTTACTCTTTTGGAGTTGTAGAAAGGTTAGTTGGTAAAATGTTTGGTCGATTCACTAAAATCCTGCACATCATCTAAATGGATGTGGAAATATGAATTGTTACGATTTCTTGATGAATTTATAATGGTATGCCCAACGGTCAAGCAAGACTGAGTGTTATTTTAGTCTGTAATTTGAGATGTATCTTTTAGATGGATATCTCCTAATGTTACTAAAGATGTTTGCCTTCATGTTTTGGACTGATGCAAAGTACGCGGTGGTTTGTACAATTAATGAAACATGGATGACTTATGAAGTAAATCGCTGGCGTCTATAGGTTGTGAACCATGTCAACTCCTGCAAGGAAGAGATTGATGAGGGATTTTAAGAGGTTGCAGCAAGACCCACCTGCTGGGATAAGTGGTGCTCCGCAAGATAACAATATAATGCTTTGGAATGCTGTGATTTTCGGGTAAGTTGCGATGCAGATGCAGCCTTCCCTCTCTGCATACTTAGTTAATTGCATTTCCTTTTTCCCTATCATTTTCTGTATGTCTACCTCCACACTTCTGATTGACTTTATCTGAATTGCAGTCCTGATGATACTCCATGGGATGGAGGTGCGTCACTCTTACACTAGGACTTTGCCTAAAGAAAAGAATTTCCCAAGCGTGTGAACTGCATGTTCATATACTTGTTTTCTATCTGCGTTCTGGAATGTCCTGTTTGCTTTTAACGTTAGAGAAATTTTTTCGTACTAGTTTTAAACAAATAATGAGAGGTGCTTCCTTTTTTTTCTAATAAAATAGAAGGTTCTTCCTTGTTACCACTTAAATAAAGCACAATATATGAAGAAGATATAAGTCTGTGCATTTTAAGGTCAATTTTAGTTCAAAGAATCCAAGATTGTTTGGACAATCTAGACTGACTTACAGTAATCAAAGAGCATCTGATAATTCTTGGAACAAGAAGACCTTTATATTTCTACTCAATTTCAAGCTGAATCCAAGTATGCTGGTTATAATGTATTATATGGCTCTGGATCATCGTTCCTAAAATGTTTGCCATTTCCAGCTAATTTCAAATGAAGGTTCTGCTAAATACCTCAAGGTGACACTGTTAGTCCCCCTTTTTTTTGTTGATATTCAATCCATTTTGCGTTTGGATTTCGGCTGTAAAGTTAAATTCAATTTCCTCCTTTGGTAAAGATTGGCTTTCATTCTTAGAAGATGTGATTCTTATTCTTCTTTATTTTGTTTTGATCACCGAGACACCAGAAAGGCCAGCCATATGTACTTTACCTAGGTAGACACCCGACCCCGTTCAAATCCAAATAAATTGAGTGAACAATTTTCCATTAGCTAGCATTGCATTTTTTGTTATTATTTTTCTTTTAGCTAAATTAAAATTAATAAGTATTTGAGCTTTTCAGGCACGTTCAAGTTGACTCTTCAGTTTACTGAGGATTATCCTAACAAACCTCCAACTGTACGATTTGTTTCTCGAATGTTTCATCCAAATAGTAAGTTGCAGTAGAAGAATTTTATTTATTGTAGACATTATACTGACTATTACTCCAACTATTAGTTCCAGCTAAGTTTTTATGTTGGAAACCAACAGTCTACGCAGATGGAAGCATTTGTTTGGATATTCTACAAAATCAGTGGAGCCCAATATATGATGTAGCAGCTATACTGACATCTATACAGGTATGCATGAGCATTACATACCACACATGAAATTGCTCTATCATCACACCACCAGTTCAAATATATGTGCTGAATGAATATCAATTTTTGGCCTTTACAAAGTCTTGTACACTTGAACAAGGGCCAGAGAATCCATACACTTGTTTAGACACATACAGTTAAGTGAAAAAAGAACTAGAAGAGAACAGCTGAGGGATTGACAGATCATGAATAGGGGAGATCCCAACAAATACCTCTTACATCTTATACTGGATTTGGTTGTCCACTTGCCTTATATGCAGTTTAAGGTCTCACATTCATAGTTGAACTATTCCCCTACGTTTTGTATTTAGCTTAAATGCTTTTGATCTGATTGCAATTGCTGCACTGGGTAATCTTTCAGTAAGTGGGCAATTTTGTTTTATTTCACTATGCCTACCAAATAATGATTTTATATAAAAGGGGTGCTCTTACCCATTTTACTGGTTACTTACACAAACTTTTGAACGGTTAAAGAAGGCCTCCTTCCATTGTTAAGCCTGTGTTTCCTTGTAAACAAGAAAGAAAAGAAACAAAGACGGAAGGAGGAAAAGAATTGACTGTAATTTCCCCAGGATCTGGTCTAAGTAATCAGATGTCACATCCAGTAGTTATTATGACTAAATTTTAAAGAACGATTGAATTGCAAAAGTATTTACTGCTGACCTAAAACCCAATAACATCTGAAAGTCATTTATTGCACAATTATCCCCATATATTGTCACGTAGATGACAAATGCATGTTGTTGGCATCCTCAGACTTGGACTCTTTGGATGAAACAAAAGTTGAACTTAGTTTCATTTTTGGTGTTTTAACAAAATTTCAACTTTGAGTCTGCAATGAACTTGTTGCTATGAGGTCAGAATCAGATTACTGATAAGTGGTCCAGTGATCTGACTACATGTGAGAGGCATGCAAGCTTTAACTTGTCAAAGATTTATTGTTCTTCATAGATCTTCCCGAATATCAATAGAGAACTACTTTGTTGGCTAATCTCATGACATAATGACTCTTGCTTTGCTTTAATTTAGATCATTTTGAAACACAATTTCTATCACTGAAATATAACATTTCTGATGACTGTTAAGGGTAGGCAACGTTTATGATAATCTTTCTTATATATGTTTTGTACAGTGGTTTTCATAGTGAAAAATCATCTATACGATATTTTATCCCGTATGTGCAATTACTGCAGTCATTGCTCTGTGACCCCAACCCCAATTCTCCTGCAAATTCTGAAGCTGCTCGGATGTTTAGTGAAAACAAGCGTGAGTATAATCGTCGAGTCAGGGAAATTGTTGAGCAGAGCTGGACAGCAGACTAACAACTCCAGCTCTTTGTGAAGATTTGAGGGCATGTATTGTGTAAGATGGAAACTTTAAGATCCAAATTCATCTTATCAACTTTGTTTCTGTATCTGAAGTTGCTTGTCTCTTCTATTTGTGAATGTTAGGGCTACTTTGTTCAAATTCAACATTTGCCTATTGCGTGATTTAGGCTGTGTAATATAGAAGATTTGTGTACCGTTATGCATTGAATTGTTTCAATACCATCATAGTCATTATACTTGTAAGATCACCGTAGCTACCATAACCTGAAATCACTTCTCCCTCCGTATCTTTCAATGTCATCATGAGCATTACCACCACCACTAACTTCCAATCCAACAGTATCATTTCGAGTCTCTCAAGTCCTCACTAAATCATATAGTGAACCCAAAAATTCGAGTGAGCTTCATTCCTGAAATTTCGCATATTCAAAAGCCTAGTTCCTCTCCTCGTCTTGGGACAACAAATCGCCATTGTTTAGAAGGTGGTGGGCGACTATGAGAACTTTGAATGCCACCTTCTTTCCCAATTGCTTTGACAGTAGTACTTTCTCGTTGGCCACATGATTGTCAGGGCTCGTCGTGTTCATGATGGCAACTTGGAGGTCTTCGGCTTTGTTGCTCGCCACTTTAGCTATGTTGTTTCTTTTTTGATCTTTCAGAGTCTTGATAACGTTGCGAATCAAGCTCGAAGCCATTTCGGTTGTCGATTCAACGCTCCTTCACTATTGCAATTGTAAGTTTCGAAACAGTTTTCAAGTACACGGGCTCTCAACCGAAGAGTGAAGATGGAGTGGGCTGGGCTGATCTTGTCAGACTTGAGTTCGGCTCGGAGCCCATAGGCTGGGCTGGACCAATCTTGCCAAACCTAGGGATTCGAAGCCCAATCAAACTCAAGACATTAGGCTAAAGTCTTAACCAGATTGGGTATGGATGACCCAAAGTTTGGCCCAATCTGATGTTTATTGGATTTAGGAAAAGTAAAAAGCTAGAAATCTTTTAAATCAATCCCTTCTCTTGGTAAAAGGTGGTTACAAAAAGAAAAAAGTTTTTTTATCATATTATTAAACATCAAAGAATTAGAAAGGAAGAAAGGCAAAGATATAAAAAATCACAAAAAAAGTGGCCTTGGATTTTTTTTACCTTGGATTTTTTTTTATCTAAAGGCAAACTAATTCATTGTTTAAAGACTACTTTTTATTTGCTTAACAAGGTTCTTATTATAATTCCTAACATTCCTTATTTGAAACAAAAGAGAACTCAATCAGGTATGATATTGGAATTCGTGAAAGTTGATGACAAGGATGTTATGGAGTTGGAAGACATAATGGAGATTGAACAAAATTTAGGATACTGCCTAGTTGGGTGCTTTATTGAAAAGTTTATGAGGATGAAGGCCCTTGAGGACCAAATGGCCTAGTAGAAAGTACAATGTCGACTCTTTTCTCATAGTAGGGGTTGGCTGATTTTTCGGTTTAATTCTGATGAAGACAGAATGAGTATTTTAGTAGGAGGGTCGTATGTTATGTTTGAAAAAACCTTGCTATTAAAGAAGCTCACACATGGATTTGGCTTCGACTACAAGGAGTTCATGGATGCGCCAATATGGATATAGCTACCTAATGCCCCCCTGGAATTTTGGCATGAACGGGGGCTGTCCAAATTGGGATCACGAATCGATAGGCCTATGTGTACTTATAAAATCACTAGCATGATGTTTCTAAAAGGCCTATAACACGCTTTGATATGAAGCTGCCAACGGGAAATCGATACACTCAAATGGTTATATTTGAGACATACCTGAACTATTGCTGCTATTGTCGACAATTTGGTCACACCCATTTGAGTGTAAAGGCCAACAAAAACAAAAGGAACGAAAGGAACCAAATGAGGTAGCTGTTCCTGCAATAGTGAAACACGAGAAACTGTCAACTTTAGAGAATGGGATACAAATTAGTGAGTATCTAGAACAAAATAAAGGCAGCGTGTAAGATGACAATTCAGTAAATGAAAAAGAACAACAAGTGCAACTTGAAGCAGGTGAAGGAGGAGTGGGGGAGAAAGATGAACCGACAAAAATCAAAGGCATAAATCATTCTAGTCGGATAGAAAACTAAAAAATGACCAAAGGGGAATGGCAGACAGTACCGAAACATGGGAGCATCAATAAAGACAAGGCAGTACAACAGAGCAAAGACACCAGTGTGCAGAAGAATATTCTTAGACCTGAAAGTAGTAGCAAAGTGTCCCTAAAGAGCAACATCGAAATTCAAAAGGGTACAGGAGGTGGTCATCCTCCTCCACCTGAACAATGAAGCTCCTCTGATGGAATGTTCGAGGCCTAAGTAAGGCCTCACAACAAAATAGTGTTGCCACCTCAATTAGGCAACACCATAGTTACTTTGCATGCTTCCTGGAAACAAAATTCACTAAGGATAATCCTAACAAGATGATGCGGAACAAATTTGGAGGATGGGATTACTTTCACAATTTTGACTACATTATTGGAGGCAAACGTGTATAATTTGGCACCCAACTTTCTGCAAATGTCGGATTGTGCAGGTAGGTGATCAACATATTACTGCGGAAGTCCACTGCTTCACTACAAAGTTATCTTTTACGGTCTCACTCATCAATAGATTGTATAGTGTGACAGGTAGGAGGGAACTATGGAATAAACTTCAGACTGGAGCTGTGAGTCCATCACGACCGTGGATACTCATGGGAGATTTTAATTGTGTTTGTGTCCCAAGGGAAAGGTTAGGATGCCAACCCCCTTCGGATTGCGTGATTCAGGACTTAGTAGATTTTAAAGTAACTCTGGGGTTGGAGGACTGCCCCCAATATGGGTGAATTCTTCACATGAAACAAAAACCAGCTCTGGGCCAAACTTGATAGAGTGTTATTGAATCCGGCTTGGGACATGTTGGGTGTCAACTGTGTAGCACACTTCATGAACATATCTTAGCTAGCCTAAGTCCTTAATTTTGAACTCGTTAGTTTCGTCATTTCTTCTATATCATATCCAGTCAATATTATATAATCCACATAGACAATCAAAATTGAAAATTTATCTTTAGTGGATTTCTTAGAGAACAAAGTGTGATTAGATTGTCCTTGACAATAACCTTAAACTTTAAACCATATAAGGATTTTTTAAAATTTTCATATCTAGATTCCAGACTTTTTAATCAATCCAAGGGAGGCTCCATATATACTTCTTTATCCAAGTTTCCTTTAAAGAAATCATTCTTTACATCTAATTGATTTAAAGACTAGTCAAGATTAACATCAACTTAAAGGAGGACTCGAATCATGTTTAACTTTGCTACTGGTGTAAAAGTCTCATAATAATATATATAATATGTCTAGGTAAAATTTCTAACAACTAACCAAGCTTTATACCTTTCTAAAGATCCATCATAATTAAATTTTAAAGTAAACACACATTTACACCAAACATAAGCTCTGAACTATCTAAGAACTGATCTTCACTAATATTTTTCTCCTTTTGAAGATGGTAATTATTATAGGATGAAGTTCCTTCAAAGAAAGTAACATCCATAGACATAAACGTCCTTTTTAAAATTGTATCAATACATTTTGCCCCTTTTAATTAGTGGGATAACTTACAATATGCATTTATGTGCTTTAGGATCTAGTTTTGAAAGTTTGGAATCATGATTACGAATATAGGCCAAGCTACCAAACATTTTCAAAAGAATGTCTGTAATGAGTCTAATGGTTGGAAAACACCAATAAAAAATTGAATTGGTGTTTTGTAGTCAAAAACTTGTGTAGGTAATCTATTTATCATGTAAATAGCTTTTAGAACTACTTCCTCCCAAAGATATTTAAGAACCTTAATTTGAGGGCTTAAAGCTTTAACCATTTTAAGCAGGTGTTTATTTTTTCTCTTGGCCACCCTATTCTGTTATGGTGTATTATTACATGAGCTTTGATGAACTATTTCTCTCTCAGTAAAAATTTTTCCCAATATATCATTAAATAATTATTTCCCATTTTCACTTCAAAATATTTTATTCTTACTTTGAATTTGTGTTTGAATCATGTTATAAAGGATTTTGAAGACTCTTTCAACATCTGATTTTTCATTTAAGAGGATGACCCAAGTGTCCCTCGTACGATCATCAATAAATGTAATAAACCAATGTTTCTCACACAATATAGTAACTTTAGAAGGTCCTCAAATATCACTATGGATCATGGTAAATGGTTATGAAAATTTGAAATGTCGTGAAAGAAAAACTGCATAATGATGTTTTGCTAATTTACACGACTCACAGTGAAACATTAAAGGATTTTTATTTATGAATAAATTCACAAACAAATGCTTTAAATAGTGAAAACATGGATGGCCTAGTCGACAATGCTATAACAAAACTTCAATGTTACTATAAATTGAAATATAATTGAAACAAGTTTGTTGGTCTTACTTTCTAAAGGTCCGTCCTTTGTGAAAAAAATAGAGGCCACTATTCTGTTTAACATCCCTAGTGATCTTCCCCAAGGCCAAATCCTAAAATTTACAATGAGAAGACCAAAAAATTAGTCGAAAATTATAATCAAGAGTAAGCTTACTCATGGATAAGAGGTTGTATAATAGGTTAGGAATATGATAAGTTAGGAATGTGAGTTTTAGGGAAGGAGAAATAGACATTATTCCTCTCCCAGCAACCGAAACAAAAGCAACCATCAACAATTTTTACCTTTTGATTTCCTATGATGAAAAAAGTATGAAATATCAGTCATGTGACTTATAGCACCCAGATCTAATATCCAGGGGCCATTAATGTTGGTATAGGCCAAAGACATAGGGAAAATGTTACCTAAATAAGCTAGAGAACATGATGGATTAAAATTATTTTGATATTTAAACATTTTGTGTAGATGCTTTATTTGCTCCTTAGTAAAAGGAAGAGATTCTGAAGATGATTGTTGTCTTGGATCAGAATTGCTCACTTGGAATGCTCAGACTTCTCCTCCTATCTCAGTGTCATTTTCTTTTTTCTTTTTCCAATTAGATGGTTTCCCATTCAATTTTCGACATGTTTCCTTGGTATGTCATGATTTTTTACAATGGTCATACCAAAGCTTTTGTTCTCCATTGCATTTATCTCCTTCATAGTTAGCTCCTCGAGTCACAAGAGTTGAACCTTCATTCTCTCTTAAGGTTTCACCAAAATTCTTCAACATCACTTATCTTCTTACTTCTTCTCTTTGTACTTATGAGGAAACTTCTCTTACGATTAGTAGAGGATTTCTCCCTAAAATACAACCTCTAACTTCATCCAAGTCTCTATTCGATACGGCCAAGAAGACAAATATGCCTCCTCTTTCAACCTTCTTATATCAAGCACTATCACTTAGATTTACCCAATTTTCTTCATCAAATAAATTTAATTCCTATCATACAGACATCATTTCATTATAATATGATGTTACATTCCTCTCACCTTGCTGCATTTTTATATTTTGGTGTTTAATTAGAATAATTGTGAGTGGATGTCTAGATCTGAATATGTGCTTCCTAAACATCACGGGTTACTGGCATGAACATGAAGGGTTTCCCAATAACTGTTTCCATAGAATTGGTTAACCATGTAGTAATCATTAAGTTTTCCAAGTGTGCTGATACCTAGGATCTTTTACAATTAGTTGTTCAACCTCACCATTTAAATATCCGAGCTTCCCTTGTCGTCGATTGCCAAATGTATAGATTGGAACCATTCAAGGTAGTTTTTGCCATTCAATTTAGCAACGATAATTTGGAGAGAGTTTTTTGACAGAAAAATCTGTGCAAGCATACTACTTTTTCCAACTGAAGTCAGATTACTATTGTCAACTAAAAGATTCAATCCAAAACCTACCATAGCTTCCATGAAATTCATAATTGAATCCTATAACTCTGATGCCATATTGACATAATTGGATGGAAAAGCCATAACTAAAATTTTGTTATATTCTGCATCATTTCTTGGTTGATACATCTTACACAGGAAAATTACAGCCAATATAGAATCTCTACTATTCTGCAGCACCTCAACTACTTAGATTCTGATTTATCTTATCTTAAATCTAGGATAAGATCTTCCTAATTTATTAGGATCATTATCTACTAAATATCAACTTTCCTAATTTATTAACATATCATATGGTTTTGTGGAGAATAATGTTAATCGATGTATCTATATGAAGGTTAGTGGAAGTAAGTTTATTATTTTTGTCCTATATATTGATGATATTCTTCTTGCTATTGATGATGTTGACTTGTTACATGATGTAAAGAAGTTCCTCTTTAAGAACTTCAAAATAAAAGATATGTATGAAGCATCCTCTATGATAGGGATAAAGATATTTCATGATAGATCACAATGACTGTTAAGATTGTTTCAAAAAGGTTATATTAATAAAGTCTTAGAGAGATTTAAAATGAAAAAATGCTCCATAGGAATAGTTCCAACTCATAAAGGGGACAAATTTAGTGAAATGCAATATCCTGAAAAAAATTTGGAATGTAGGCAATAAAATATATTCCCTATGTGTCAGTAGACAGGAGCTTGATGTATGTTTAAACATGCAAACAATAACAACATCATCCCAATAGAAGTCCTGCTGAGACGCGAGATTTGAAGAGGTCCAAAAGTATGCAACTTTACCCCTAGCTAATAGAGAAGTTGTTTCTTATGCTTGCTGAAACATACACTTGACCAAATATCAACTTCATTATTGAAATGTGAAGTTGATATCAATATAATCTAAGATAGACCACTTGAAATCAACAAAGAAAGTCTTTACGTACTTGCAAGGTATCAAAGATTATATGCTCCCATATAGAAGAAGGCCATATCACTTTGAAGCGATTGGCTATCTTGTTTTACACTATGTCATATATGTAGACTTAAGGAAATTCACATTCAATTATGTGTTCCTATTGGCTAGGGGTAGCAGATAAGTCTGGGCATGACCTGACTTGAAGTCAACCGGTCCAACTTTATTTGACCATATTTCGATTCAACCCAAAGTTTGAAAGTTCTAAGAAAATGATGTTGTTTTAAGTAAAACGACATCATTTTTTATTTTATTTTAAAATAAAAATATGATCTAATTGGGATAAAGTTTGAGTCTCCCAAGAAAGATCGAGCTCGAGCTCAAACCCAAACAAAAACTTTTGAATCAAGGTCGGCCCAACTTGACCTATTACCTAGCTCATTACTAGTTGGAGGACAAGTTTTATGGAAGAGTGGAAAGCAATCTCTTATTACTACTTCCATTGTAAAGGTTGAATTTGTGACATGCTTTAAATCATTAGTTATGCATTGTGGTTGCAAAATTGTCTTAGAGCTTATTATCATTGACAGTATAGCTAGGTCACTAATAATTTACCATAATAATTTTACAACTGTCTCCTTCTCTAAGAATAATTACTAAAAGGGTGCAAAATATAAAGATTTGAAGTACTTATCTATCAAAGAAGAAATGTAAAAACATATTGTGTCGATTAAGTATATTGGTATTAATCTAATGATAACAAATTTGTTAACTAAAGGATTATTGCCCAAAAGATTTTATGTTCATATTGAACAGATAAGCATTATGACATTGTGATATGTATATATAAATATAGTTAACTTGCTCATATTATCATACCAACTGTGAATTCAATTAATGTTATGTTTATGCCTATTTGTTTTTCATCACATTATATTGTATACATGCTTTTATTTTGGTGTGATGACATATTGTATTTTTAAGAAAATAAAATTAAAAATTATAATATTTCTTAATTTTAATTGCCTTAAGTTGAGTAAGATATTTAATACATAAAAAGAATCATAATCATGTCATTAAATGAATTTGTAACCGACATCACCTGATCATTTAGTCAAGGATGATAACTTGATAATCCAATATATGACATACGCTTATGGTTGGTTATTAAATATGAAGATTGTTAGATTATTTTAATAATTTATAATGTCTTATGCAGCTTATTGGGCTGATTTTAACGAAAGCAAGCTTAATATGATGGTTATTATTATTATTTTTTGAATTCCTCCCCTTCCCGTTTAAAACTAGCAGTCATAAAAAGAGAAAAGTTTTAACATACTGTTATTACACTTTTTTGCCAAACTATTTTATATAAGAAAACGCCACCGCTTAAGAAACATTGAAGACAAACCCACCAACACCACCAGTAACAAAATGAAATCAAGCATTTTGCTGCTGTATGTCGACTTCAGGCTTCGGTCTGCCCGATCTCTTCCGTTGGCAAAGCAACCTAGAAAACAAAAGACTTGTTTTCATTACAGAACAATTTACTCAAATCCTGACTGATGTCTCGTATGTAGTTTATGTAATCCGAGAACTATACCACATTTTCTTTGTTCTCTTCAGGTGTACTTACAGCTGGTGAAGGGCTGACTGAACCTGTAGAATACAGGCAAAATGTTGCTTATAACCTCAGATTAAATGAAGTTATCATTGACTGAAGAAGAAAAAGTCGAAGACTACAGATTCATGAACTCACCTTGGTAAGCTGCGGAATTCCTCTCTGGCTTCTTGATCCTATCCTTTTCCTTCCCTGCGTCTGGTTTATTTGGTTTATGGAGCTTCTTCTGTGACTTATGAGCCACATTATCCCGAACAGATTTTAGATTAGCATTCTTGCTCAAAGTTGCCCTTGTCCTGGTTGCTATAGAATGCTTCTGAGCAGTCTCCTTTTTTGCTGATTCTTCTTCTTGAGAAGCATCAGCATTTAAGGATCTGGGTCTTGGTTTCCTGGTTCCCATTCTGGAAGAAGAGCTGTGAACTTCATCATCAGACGGACGAGTTCCCTCTCCCGGAACCTTAGAACCGGTGTCAGAAACCTGGACCTGCTCTTGATGGTCTGTAACTGAGATGTTGTAGCTATCAAATAGCTCTGTCACACCCTCCGCTTCGCTGAGTTCATGATGGCGGACATATGACTTAAGCTCTTTCCTCATTTGTTGAATTGGCTATATTTAAACAAAGAGAACATCAAGATCAACTTCTCCATAGAGTAATCTTCCATTCAGTTAAAACCTTGCAATTAATACAGTAAGCCTGTGAAGTGTACCTTGCATCCCGCTTCTAAGGCCAGTTTGAAAAGGCCAAGTGAAACAGAGTGCATAGAAGCTGAACCGGAGAGCTTAATTTGGGATAGCCAATATGCAGCTGAAGAGAGTCTGAGTGTTGCTTCTCTTTTGGCTTGATCGATGTTTGATGACTTCGTTCTAGCGTGAGGAATTGGGGTATTATTCAGGGCTGGTTTCGGAACAGGACTGGGGACTGACTGAGCAGGAATAGACAGCCTTCGAGGGGGCTTTGCAGACTTTTCCTTGCCAGATACATTAAGAACACTCACACGCTTACTCGCAATTCCAGCTGCGCTTCCACTTCGGGAATTGGGATTACGAAGTATTTTAGTTCTCCAGCAAATATAGTTCATAGACAACATTTTCTTTTTCAGGGTTTCCAAAGACAAACTTGCTGAGTAGCATCACAAAAGTGACATTCATTCTTAGTAAAAAGGGTACTCACCGCTTGGAAGCAGCAGAACTCGGCAACTCAACTGTCATCGGTTTCGCCGACTTACATCTCAGCTTCGATTTCCCTGATCGCCATTCAACAACCAACATAAATCAATTAAAATGACAGAAAAAAAAAGAATAAGATTTTGATTTTTGAAAGCAAAATAAAAAGAAGAAAAACAACCAGGAAATGGAGTAGGTTTGAGTTCTTGAGCAATGTCCTCCATAGAAACGACTAAGAGAGAGCGTGCTCCTTTTTGTTCTTCAACAACTTAACATGGTCCTAGGATCATTGTTGTAACTTATAAAGGAGGAAACAGTTACATTTTAGGCGGGAAACTCGAATTCCTTAAAGTGGCCTCACATGCCGTACATGCGGGATGGGGTGGGTGATTTTGAATGGGCGCTCATATCCTATGTGGCCCACCCCTTCCCTGCTCTTAAATTTCAAATTTAGGGGGAGCTGTTGTGTGCCGTTGATCCTTCAACCATCGATGATTTTTGTGTGCTGTGTCCAAGCAGCTGTTGCGTTACTTGCGTACCGTTGAACACAAGACTCCGTATTTCTGTCCAAGCAGCTCATGTGTACATTCTTCATTTTACGTGTTACCAAAAAATTTTCTTTATCTTTTATATGAATGCTGTGTATTAAATAAAATTTTAAACAGTTTAATAAATAAATTATATATGTTATTTAAGGCTCTTTTGGTTTTGTTTT
>JANKYF010000007.1:43752310-43770668 GCA_029829435.1 Erythroxylum hondense | reverse complement strand
CCGTCGGTGAACCATTTTTGGCCGACAAGTTTACTGACCGAAATTTTGATTCCGTCCCTATTTACAGACGGTAAGGTTTCCATCGGCATATTTTCGTCGCTAAAAGTCCCCGTGAAATTTTCCCTCCAACTTTGGCAACGGATTTCTTGACCGTCGGAAATGTTCTTGCTTTAACCGACGGATTAGTATGTCCCGTCGCAATTCACAGACGTTATATGTTCCGTCGGTATAGTTCCGTCGCTAATTGACGATTTCCTTGTAGTGTACCAATATATGTGGACCTTTTGACACTCCATCTTTTAGTGGAAAAAAGTATTTTATCACCTTTATAGATGATTTTTCACATTATAGATATGTCTATTTTCTTAATGAAAAAATCTCAAGTTGTAGGCACCCTTGAGGTGTTTGTAAAGGAGGTTGAAAGGAAATTAGATAAGAAAGTGAAAATTGTAAGATCTGATAGAGGTGGTGACTATTATGAAAAATATGTTGAATTAGGACAATGCCTAGGTCCATTTGCAAGGTTTCTCGAGAAACATGTCATATGTGCACAGTATATACTATATGAGGCATACCTCAATAAAATGGTGTAGTAGAAAGACATAACAAGACATTAATGGATATGGTTAAGAGTACGATAAGTAATTCTTCATTAACTAAAACCTTGGGAATGCATGCACTTAGAACTATCATGAATTTGCTGAATAGGGTTCCTAGTAAGGAAGTACCTAAAACTCCTTTTGAGTTATAGATTGGAATAAACTAATTATTATTTGTTATTTATAAACTAATATTTATTTATATATATTTTTAATTATTAAATCAATTCGGTACCAAGTTTAGTACAGTACTCGTAACAATAGTTAAAGATGAGGCAGGGTTTTATAAAAGAGTTATCGTAGAGTTGGGAGAGAAAAAAGGGTTAAATTGTCCAGTATAATTTTTAGATTAAATTCATGAGGAAAGTAATCTAAATACCAAGGGGATGTTGGGATTTAGAATTTAGGGAAAGTGCTACTACTTTCCCTAAATTAGGAAATTTTTTACTTTCTTATAATTACTAAAAAAAATGAACCAAACATAGTAATTTAAATTTTAAGAAAAATATTACTTTCTCAATTAACAATATGTGCCAACCAAACGGGGCTTGTTGTTTTCTTTAGCGTTGTACCATTTGTCTTCATTTATATGTCAGTTCTTGTAATACCAGAAAGCATAAACTTATGACAAATTTAAGATCATAACGGAAGACATTGTATAATTGACTTTTTTTGTTCATTAAAAAGATGTTACCGTTACATGAATCTTTATATATATTTAGATGCATATTTAAACAATTAATATATTCTTTTTTCCCGTTATAACCAAAGAAAGGAAGAAACAAACCAACTTGCTATTGCTTTCTGGTTTTACGATATAACTAGCGTTCGAGTGCAATAATATGCTAAAACAGTTGTACTTAATCAATTAAAAAACATTTTATCAAAATATAGTACTCATTAAGTTTAATCTGTATCAAAATATAAAAGTTTTTAGGCACCTCATGACGTTCTTTAAGGAAATTGGTAATATCTGTTGTTTTTAATGAAATATTCTGGGATGTAACCAAAATTTTAAAATTCAAGAGTGATTCGTCAAAGAAAAGAATAAAAATAACAAAGATATATACATGGACAATTAGACGATGTGATCTATATGATAAATCATTTTAAAGTATATATTTGATATTTCAAGTTTTATCTTTTTAATCTTATCTTTATCCATACATTGGTATTTTACATATTTTAGTACATATCCTCTTCTTTCAAAATATTTAATATCATCTCTCCCATCAGAACAAAGTACTAACATAGACAACATGCTCAAACCAAACAAATATGGTAAAGCTATTATTGAAATTAATTAAATGCTTTCCCAAATTTAAAATCAATATTGGATCGAGAGACTTTTATTAACAGAGGGGATTTATGAAATTAAGATATAAAAAAGTAGAGCATATTGGACCACTCAAGATCTTCTGTCCAATATTATTCTGTCTTATGAAATTTCAGTTATTTATTTTGTGGGACCTATGTAGGGTCTACGCGAGACTTATATGAGACTCAAATAAATAAATGACTGAGATTTATTGGACGCAATAAAACAAGTTAATATTGAACAAAAAAATCTGGACTGTATTGTGACGCCAAAAACAATAACACGTGAAGGGCATGAGAAATCGATTTTTATCTGGGTACAGAACCTTTTCCCCTTTCTGCCATTTCAGAGCACTGGTGAGCGGAGCTCATTACTCCAGTCCCCAGGTAAATCAAGGTGAAGTACAGGGGCAGAGATGTCATTTAGAAGTTTTTTTCTGGGGCACGACATAGAACAGTTTTCGTGAAATCCGACATGCGCTGTTCATCTCTTATGAAAAACAAGAGAAAATTTGGCGCTGTGTCTGAACTTGCTGTGATTACTTTCATACGTGTGCATGTGTTGAGATGGAGAGATAGGAGAGAGGCTTAGGATTGGATAAATTGGCGGGAAGGGAAAACACTAACGTTCATATTAGAGTGATCATTGGCTGGCGTTTCCATGGGAGAGATGCCGCTGGGCCGTGCATCTTTTAGGACTCAGGTCAATGCTTTGCTTAGAAAGAACTTAACCTACCAGGTCTCTCTCTCCTTTTCTCTGTTCTTTACATGTGTATATGCGTGCTCATGTTTGTATGTAATCGTGATTCTTGTTGGTTGTCAGTGCAATGTCGGTTTTGTGATTCATTTCATATAATTTTCGTGTTGTGCATCTTTGTCTTCATCCTTTTCTCGTTAAGTTTGAGAGGTGCTTGGTTTTTCTGGTTCATTTTTTCTTGTTGATTAAGGGTAAACTTTATCAGTTTCTCCTTTAGCTTTTCTTTTTTATTCACTTTTCTCTTTGTCATGGTGAATTTCTCTTCATTGTTCAAGTTAATGTTAGAAACACAACGAGATGGCGGAAACTTCTCGATTCGGTTAACTGGCAAGTTATGCTTACTTCTGATTGCAGAGCTCAGTTATCCGTGCCAATGTGGTCAATAAATGAGCTCCTGTGGTTTTTGGCTTGTGTGGATTTTTCTAATATCATTTATCATTGTTTTCTTTTTACAGAAACGAAATGCCGGGACAAACTGCCGTCTTATTTGCTTTCCTTTTGTTCTATGTATACTGTTTACTCTTCTTCAAGTTTTGGTTGACGAGGAGCTGAACAAGGCTGGTATCAAATGTGGGTGCCAATGTGTTGACACTAATAATGATGGAACATGTGAGGAGGTCTGCGGTGTGCAATTTTCAAGCTTGAAACAAGCTGCCAGTTGTCCAATTCCTAGCCCTCCTCAATGGCCTCCTCTCTTACAAATTCCTGCTCCTCTGTACCGTGCCGCAAAAACAGATGTTCTACCCTTCACAGATTTGCCAAACGAGTCATGCAGGAGCACAGGTTCCTGTCCTGTAACCATACTCATGACTGGAAGTAATCAGTCGCTTGGAGAAAGTATATCTCTCTCCTCTCTCTAGGCATATACATTTAAGTATGAGGTGTTTGAGCACGCATACTTCGAGCATTCTGCCTTCATTATTTTTTATGCACCTCACTTATTTTAATTGGTTCACCAAGATCAATATCAGCTTATTATACATCTTTTTCCCTTTGAATAGTCATGGCTGGGAATATATTCTCGACTTCTCTGACCTCAAGTTCTTCCAGTATTATGGATATTCTGGCAAACAGTGTGCTGGTTAGTTGTTTCTCCCTTTTGAAATTTTCTTCCAGATGTTTTCAGATGCATAATCGCCAGTTATTTTACTCCTATCTTCTAGAAAATTAATTTTGTCGTCCATGTGCGCCTACAATGATCAGGGCTCAGATAGCCAGCCGAGACAAGATAATCTGTTGGATCCTGCTTTCTATAAAGCTATTCCTCTTTATTATGTTCTAAGGCAGTGCCCACCAAACTCCACATTCTCTGTTCCCATTCACTTCTCACCGTTAGAATTCAAGAAAGGTATGAATACATAGTCCAAAAGCAAGTGGTGTAACTTTGATGGAAACACAATGTATAAATCAATATTTTCTCAACGATGACATACAGACAGGCTATTTGTGATTTTTGGATGCAACTTTTTATTGGCTGATGTATCAACTGTTTACCTTGGTCTGCCGTCTATCACATGGCACGATCAAAAAAAGAAAGATAGGGCTTATCGTCTCATTAGAAATTTTGTAAAAAAAAGAAGAAGTTTATGATAGGGAGAAAAAGAACTTCAAGTTTGAGATGTTGGAATTCATCTGTGTTCCCTGAAAAAGGTCTTAACTACATATTCCTATACCAAAATTTGATTACTACTATGTCAGGAAATTCTGATTGTGAAGCATAAAAATGATAGGATATCATAAGTTCACACTCGAGCTTAACTTTATTACCATGGAAGATTATTTTCATGTCAAATTCTGAAACCTACGCTTATTCTCTTTCGTTTAAATGCAGAGATAAAATGTGTCGAAGGCTTAAATTTGTGGCGTAATAGTTCTTCTGAGGTAAATAAAGAACTATACAAAGGTTATCGTCAAGGAAATTCAGAGGGGACGATTAATGAGATCCTAGCTGGTGAACTTTCCTGTATTTGTTATTATATATTTTTTAATCCATAAAGGCATTCTTGAGGAATAAAAACTATCAAAATATGCTGCAGCCTATGATTTCTTAAACTCTAACCACAAAACCTTCAATGTGAGCATCTGGTACAATGCAACCTATAAAGACAAGGCTGCTCTGGGTTTTAACTTGCTCCGGATTCCACGTTCAGTGAATCTGGTAAGAACTGAGATATGGATGCTTTAATTCTATTCATGTCGATCTAGTACTTTGCAGGGTTGGAGCCTTGAGTCTCAGGATTTTCCTTCTTTTAAGTTGTATCATTGCCTAGTCCTTAAAGTTCTAAAAATAGTTGGCATCCTACCCTTGACATTTTCAAACTGATAAGCAACCATAGTGTATGTCTATTTCCTTTAACTTTTCATGAATACTGCTACAGTTGACCTGTTCTTGCTTCATATTCTACTTATTTTCTTCTCTTTTGAAATTTATAACGACAATTTAGGGAATGCCTTGAAGTTCTTAATGGATTTCTTAAGTTTGTATATCATTCAATTGTTGAGGACCACGTTCCCTCAATGTCGTTGCTTAACTTTTCCGTTATGCATCAGCCTTATATACTCTGAAATTTTACAAATCTTCATCCACAGGCATCCAATGCTTACCTCCAGTTCTTGAAGGGGCCCAGTACCCGAGTACTATTTGAATTCATCAAAGAAATGCCTCAACCTGCCCGTAAAATCAGACTGGATATTGCATCTCTGATTGGCACGCTCTTCTTTACGTGGGTTGTTTTGCAACTATTCCCTGTAAGCATCTGAGCAGTTGTTCATTGTCATCTATCTTCTGGCCTACATTATCTGGGAATTGGTGTTGGTGATAACTAAATTTAACAGCTGCAAGTTTTGAAGGCTACGGTGGCAGCGGTTATGCTAGTTCTTACTATTATTCTTGCTAAAGAATCAATCAAGTTTGGTATTATTTTATCATGGAAACTTACTTTCCCTGTGGACGTACTATTAATCCACCATTTTGGGGGGAAGAATTATGCAATAGATTCTTCAATCAAGCCACGACGATTTAGCAATGAGGTTGAAGTCAAAAGACCTTTTACTGTATGCCCTAGTTTACATGCCTTTGTTCCAGTAGCAGCCTTATAAAGTGAACTGCACTGAGTCTTGGATGTTTTCTATCAATGCTTATTGGTTTAAACATCCAGCTTCTGGATCTATATGTTGAATTCATCAAACTTCTCTATTACGTGCTCATCCCATTTCATAACAGTAAACCTCCTCTTGCCCCTATATCTATTTGATAGTTAAGAAATTGGGTAACGTCACTTTGTCAGACAATATATCAACTTGCCAGGTGCTTGATCTTCTATGTTCAATGTTTCTGTTTTAGGTGGTGCTGTCATCTCTGGTTTATGAGAAACAACAAAAACTAAGGATCATGATGAAAATGCATGGGCTTGGTGATGGACCTTATTTGTTGATTACGTACTTTTATTTCCTACTCATATCCGTGTTGTACATCTTGGTTTTTGTACTATTCGGCTCCGCTATAGGTAACTTATAGTCCACTTCTTGTATCTCACTTGCCTCTGCTTCAAGTTTCTGACTCATTTAAATTGCAGGTTTGAAATTCTTCAGGTTGAATCACTACAGCATCCAATTTGTATTTTACTTCATATACATAAACCTTCAAATTTCCTTGGCTTTTCTGATGGCTGCTTTCTTCTCAAATGTTAGGATTGCCACAGGTTTGAAGCAAAAGCATCTTTTTAATTTAAGCTACTATCTCAGTTTCATCCTCATGATAGTTGACTTTGATGGAAACAGTGGTAGGCTACATATGTGTCTTTGGAACCGGGCTACTAGGTGGCTTTCTTTTCCAGAATTTTATCGAAGATTCATCTTTCCCCAGTAAGTAGAGAAAACTAACAAAAAAAATGACAGAGTTATTTCCTTCGAGTTAAACGGTATAGAATACTCTGTAATTTGGTAATTCCTCTGAACTTTTAGCAGACGTGAAGAGAGTTTTAATTTCAAGATTTGATAGTCAAACGGGCTTTAGCATAGCACCAATAGACGTTGCAAGCAGGGCGTAATTTATTAAAGTGCATTTACACACAAACAAATCTTTTTTCCGACTTCTTCATCAGTGGCTTAGCTTATTATGTTACTCTTTTATCATTATCACAGGAGGGTGGATCATTGTACTGGAGTTATATCCTGGATTCTCTCTATATCGAGGTCTGTATGAATTTGGGCAATACTCTTTCACCGGGAATTTACTTGGGACTAGTGGGATGAAGTGGAAAAATTTGAATGACCGCATAAATGGGATGAAGGATGTGTTGATCATCATGTTTGTGGAGTGGTTATTGGTGCTTTTTACTGCATATTACATCGACCAAGTTTTTACCTCTGGAAGTGCAAAAAGTCCTCTGTTTTCCTTGCACAACTTTCTTAAGAGAAAACCATTATCTCCCCAGAAGCCTAGTTTGCAGATTAAAGGATCCAATGTTTTTGTTAATATAGATAAACCAGATGTCCGCCAGGAGGTAATCTATCCTTATATTTTAAATTAAACTAAACTGATATTAAAGCTTTAGTCATTCTGATGCGTCCGCATAATGGTTCATACTGTTACCCTCTTTGGATGTTTCATGATTATAGTAAGAAAATTTACATGTATCTTTCCATGCCTTGTCTACATCTGTTGTTTCCTCAGGTATATGGTAAGTAATCTTCCTTATGCTTGTGGGAAAAAGAAAAGTCTAAAAATGTGAGCGTCATTATAATTGTTTGTCATGCAAGAAACGATTAGGTGGTGGTCTGTTTGTTCTTGTTCCACCTCCAATTTTGATCCTTAAATATTGCTTGAGCAATCTTTATATGATGGTAATATTTCTTCTCAAACTTTCTTTTGTGATCTCTCCAAAATCTTGTTCCTAATGTCAGCTATGTCAATATATTTTGGCCAAAACCTTCAATATTGTTTTTGGATGTAGAGAGAGAAAGTTGAAGAGTTACTTTTGGAACCAAGCGCAAGTCATGCAATTATCTGTCATGACCTAAAAAAGGTGTATAAAGGGAGGGATGGAAACCCTGATAAACTTGCAGTGAAAGGATTATCTCTTGCTTTGCCTCGAGCAGAGTGCTTTGGTATGCTTGGACCAAATGGTGCTGGGAAGAGTTCTTTCATTAGTATGGTCAGTCAATGTTGCTCTTTTCTTATTGAATATTTAAGCATGTGGATATCCTCCTATCTTTGTCAACAAGTGGGACTATCAAATTTCCGTATAAGATCTTGGATGCATGACGGAGTCAATCTGTTTCAAGCATCTAAATTTCCATCTTCCCTCCTAATAAATAAAGGTTGTGGGCAGTTTGGCTGTATGTTCCACTTATGCTAACAAAACCCTTGTGTTGATCCTGGTTACGAAGGACCTTAGGATTTGCCTAGGGAGGAGGGGATGCCTTGGGTGACTATTTGGATATTGCTACAATTTTTGTGATCTTCCCTTTAGGACTTTCATTTGTTTGGGCTCTCTTCATCCTTTACAGTTTCTTAATGCATCATTCCTGCCTTATTCTATTGTGAGAACTTCACCTAATAAGGCTCAATTTTTAGTCGTAATTATTTTCTGGATATTTGAATTATATAATTTGTACTTCCTTTTAACCCTATTTTCTAACCAGATGATTGGACTGACAAAGCCAACCTCAGGAACAACATATATTAAGGGCCTAGATTTACAGACTCAGATGGATTGGATTTATACTTGCATGGGTGTGTGCCCACAGCATGAGTAAGGCATAGTTATTGATCTTTTCTTTTTTCAAGTTTTATTCAGAAACTGATTGACCAACTTCTTTGACAATTCATAGCTTGCTTTGGGAAAATTTAACGGGGAGGGAGCACTTGCTATTTTATGGTAGACTTAAGAACCTAAAAGGGTCTACATTGACACAAGTAAGTGATTATCCTTGTGATTTATGTTTGTTAATCGTGTCAACAGTTGCATTCTTTAGTAGAGAACCAAATAGTACTATCTCTCAAACCCCCCTTTTTTCTCCCTTCTCTCTAACCCTTTTACCATACTACCCCTCTCTCTCCTTTTGGCCTAGGTCACTTGGCCCTTTCTGCCCAAAATTTTGAACTTGCTTTACCTTCACTCTTCCGGCTAGGCTAACCACGACCATGGTGACTTCCAATGGAACCTGGAGAAACTTTAAGGGCCAAAGAAGATTTCCCTACTGTTTTGCACAAGCTCGTCCTTTAGAAAACCCCTAAGCCCAAATCTTCCAAATACCCTATTCCTATAAACAATACAAGAGCGGAGGAGAAAGGGCAACTACCTATAGGGGCCTGGAAGAAAAAGTTGTTTTCTCCTCCACCGTAGGTTGCTCTTAAACACTACCAAGGTGTCGTGAAGGATGGAGTCATCTATCCCTCTAAGGAGATCCTTGATGCCGGTGTGAAAAAATGGTCTTCTTCTTTTATTGGATTCTTTTGGAGTAAGTGGCCTGCATTTCATGTCGTCAAAGCCTAGGCAAAAATCCGTTGGGGTCATAAGGGCTTGGAGAGGGTCTTGACGAGGGAAGATAACACCTTCCTCTTCAAAATTGTTATACATTGTGATTTGAATAAAATTACGGACCATGGGCAATGGAACATTAGAGAACAACCACTATTTTTGCAGCAATGGAGACCTGGGTTGGAGATGAATAGAAATGTTGTAGAGTCACTCCATTGTGGGTTCACCTACACAAGCTTCCCATAAAGCTATAGACTTTTAATGGACTTAGTTATGTGACAAGCTTGTTAGGTAAACCGGTGAGATTGGATGCTCCTACAGTCAATATGGAAAGGTCAACTATGCCAAAGTTTATATAGAGATTTCAAAAGATACTCTTCTTCTTAACTCTTTGTCAATGTTGAGTATAGGAGATGGTGGTAATATTGTTTACAAAATCATTCCGGTAACCTACCTATGGAAACCAATGGAGAACAAAAAGGGGATCCCAACTAAGAAAATAGACCATCCAGGGACCTAAAGGAAAATCTAGTTCTGAACAATAAGAATCAACAACCTGACCTGATAAAGGAGATTAGAGGAAGGGATAAAGTCATCAGTGAAGAGGTTACACCTAGTGAGGAGCACCACCTAGTTCCGATAACTTCCCTAACCGTAAAGGAGGAAGCACTATTGCTACACTCTAGTCTAGATAATCTAACAAATACGCAAGTGGAGTTCTCAACCTCCTAAGGTAGGGAAACAGAGCAGGTAAATGAATAAAAGGCGACAGACCTAGTTTCACGAGATTCTCAGGATTTGGTGGAGATTTAGGTAGGGGAGTCTAGGATTATAACCAAAGAGAATTCAGATCTACAGTCAGCTCTAGATGCTACCCACCATTCCCCAGCAGAGGTAGCTCGACAAAATGGATTTAGGAAAAAGAGTGAAAAGAAATGTAAAAGGGGTGATATCCCTGGAATGTCTATTCTAGTATGCAATATGAGGGGACTAAATAATCCCTCCAAACGAGCTATCCTACGAGAACTCATATTGGAGAAGAAACCAATTTTGGTAGGCCTTCTTGAAACTTGTCTTCGAGACCTATCTATACTAAATGTTACAAAACTTTTGGGAGCTCATTGGAGAAGTCTTTCCAACCACAATTCCTACTTTAATGGTCAGATTATGTGTTGCTATAATATTAATTTGGTGAAAGTACTAGTGGAGACAAAAAGCGTTCAGCACATACATCTTTCTTGTAAGCTTAGAGGTTAGTTGGTTCAATTTGCTGTTACATTGGTTTATGCTGCTAATTTTGCGTTCCAACGAAACTATTTGTGGAAAACTTTAATAAGTCTATAGCACATGGAAGCAAAAGGGAGGAAAATCTACAATAAAACTAATACTGTTGAACTTACAAATCTACTTTGTACGATTGCAATGACGGACTTATGTTCCACTAGTCAAGCGCTTACAAGGTCGAATAGTCAACAAGGCACCATGCTTATTAGGAAGAAATTGGATATGTGTTTGGTGAATTTGAAATGGCTAAATGTCTTCTCACAATCTTTAATGCATTATGGTAATAATTTAACGTCGGATTGTTGCTTTATGCTAGTTCGATGTAAGGAGGATAACTACAAGGTGCAAGCATTGTTTCGATTCTTTAATGGCGTCACTCAATTAAAAGGGTTCATATATATCCTCACCACTGTCGGTAGTCGAAGGTTAGGAGTTTTAAGGCGTTCCAGCTTATGACTAAGTTAAGGAAGGCTAGAAATGCATTAAAAAGCTTTACGAAAAGCAGAAACCAGAATATCTACAATCTAAAAAGTCAATTACATCAGGCACAGGAGATGTGTTACACACCTTCGAACAACCAACAATGAAGAATCACATAAATGCAATTATTGAGGGACTTCCAACAGGAATTATCACTACAACAGTCCATACAGAGATAGAAGGTGAGGCTGAACTGGCTACAAGATGGTGATGTCAATACAAAGTTCTTTGATGCTTTTATTTGAGCTAGATACAACTTCAATAGAATTGTGGTACTGCAAGATAATAATATTGATATGCACTATGAGCAGAATAATTTGTTAGGGCTAGCTCATTCCTTTTCCTTCCAGCTAATGGGACTTGATACGGTGGAGCTTCCCTCTGTTAATTTGAGAAGGATACTTTGAGGAAACATTAGTCAAGAAGTTTAGGCTGTTTTAATAGCCCCATTTGCAGCGCAGGATATAAGAGCAATAGTCTTCAAAATGCACCCTTCTAAAGCACCAGGTTCGGATGGGTTCACGGGGTGGTTCTTTCAGCAAACTTGGAATATGTTGAAATTAGACTTTTATAAAGCCTATGATACGGTGAATTGAAATTTCCTTATATTATGTCTGGAATTGCTGGATATCTTGGCGATATTTGTGAACTGGATTATAGAGTGTGTTCAAACTCCCACAATGAGTGTGTTGCTCAATGGAACTCCTTCCAAACCATTCAAAAATGCTAGGGGGCTTAAACAAGGAGACCCGTTATCCCCCTATCTATTTACCTTAGTTTTGGAAGGAGTGTCTCGACTCCTAAATACTCTTTCAACGTCCAATGGGGATTTTCAATACCATCACAAATGTCGAGAGTTGAAACTTACTCACCTTATCTTTGCAGAGGACCTCCTATAGTTTTTGTGTCTCGGATATTGCATTAGTTAACATCCTGATGCACTCCTTATCAACATTCTGTCGATGATCTGGTCTCCGGATAAATTTTGAGAAAAGTAGCTTAATCCTCTCATCAAATGTACAATAGATAAGAGAATTCCAGCAAGCTACTGGGCTCACTCTTTAGCCACCTTATATGCGGTACTAAGGCATGATGTTATCTCCTCGTAAGCTGAAGTATAGTGAATGTCTTACCATACTGGAAAGGATAAAATCAAGAGTACTATCATGGCAAAACCGATTCTTATCCTATAGGCGAGACTCACCATAATTGTGTCAGTGCTTAGTAGCTTGCATATACATTGGCTAGCGCATATGGTCCTACCCAGAAAATTAATCAAGGAGATCGACAAATTGCTAAAACAATTTTTGTGGGCTGGGAAGTGTGATACGGGGGGTGATGCAAAGCTTAAATGAAGTGATATTACCAAACCAAAGATGATGGGAGGTCTCATTATCCCTTCCATGGTAGCTATGCAACGAGTCTTAATTAGCAATATGTTGCTTAATCACAGACAAAGAATCCTTATAGACAAAGTGGATCCATCAGGTTTATATCTAGCATTGAAATTTCTATCAAGTTGATAATTCTATCCATTTATTTTGGTTCTTTAGTGAGTTGTTGAAATTGAGGCCTCTTCTCTACCCTTTCATCAAACACTACATCAATGGAGGTCGTGAAACCTAGTTTTGGCTGGACAATTGGTGTGAGGTAAGCCCCCTTACCCAAAGTTCAATTACAACCCATCTTCGAAATCAGTTACCATTGGAAGCGAAGGTATCTGAACTCATATTTTACGGAGAATAGAGACACAATTTCAGGGGGGTTGAATTACTGATGACTCATCTTCCTCACATTGGGGATAGAACACTACCTAATACTATATGTTGGACACCTAATCTTAGTGGAGGGTTTACAAATGCCATTTATCAATGAATTTTCTGCCCTGACACCAGCAAAGTATCTTGGCTTTATCTTATTTGGAAGCAATCCTTGAGCCCAAAAGTATCCTTTATCACTTGGTTGGCTATTATAAACAAACTGCGAATGAAGTGTAGATGGTTTAATCCAGTGGATAAGGAATGTGTGCTATGTCATGTAGTAGATGAAGATTGTGATCACCTATTCTTTAAGTATGAGTACTCCAAAGTGGTTTGGGGTAGCATCCAACATATGGTGGGAGCCGAGACATCACTATTTGATTGGCAAGGAATGCTGTAATGGTATGTCAATCGTACTCAAAACAGTAAGCCAATGTCATATTGTTTAAAGCCATCTTCAATCAATCCATCTATCAGTTATATAAAGAAAGGAATACCATAGTGTACAAGCATGAAGCTACCGAAAAATATTAGTTAGCGAATAAAATATTGAATGAAATTTGAGTAAGCATAGTGAAAAGAAGCGAGGAGCATCAATTGACCTCGAGTATGTGAGCGAGATGGCATATCTGATCATAGACAGGACACCTTTTGGTTTTGGATGGTCCCTAGGTGATCCTCCATGTGGAGGAGTGTTAGTTATTGTAAATAGTTAGGGGTGATTTGGTTTTTACTCTCTTTTGTACATTGCTATAGTTTAGCATCTGTTAACTCAATACCATTTCAATTTATAAAAAAACATTTGCATTCTTTAATCAAGACACAATTGTGGAGGACTATTACATGTCTCTTCCTTAGGTTAGTTTCCTAATTTTAGTTCTTAAATATATTTTGGTGAGTTGTAATATGAGGTGAGAAGAACCACATAATCCCGGAGATGCATTTAAATTCCCATAGAGAGAAGGAAAAAGAATACGAAAAGATTTAAAATATGACGTACTCATCGATTTGCTCAATAACAACTGCTGAAACGATTCTTGAAGAATAGAGTAGTTCAGTAAGTGGCAAGTAATACTGATTATAGTAAGCTTACCTACTTTATTGAATGACTTATGATCATAGTCCTATTTTGTTCATTCCTTCCATAGGTCGTAGAAGAATCTCTAAGGAGTTTGAATCTATATAATGGAGGAGTTGCTGACAAACATGTTGGGAAATACAGTGGAGGCATGAAGAGGAGGCTAAGTGTTGCCATTTCGCTAATTGGGGATCCCAAAGTATATCAATCTCTTCTATACATTTTTTTTCCTTTTGTTTTATGATAGCTATCTAATAAAGGTGTATTTGTAAAACTTTTTATGCGGAAAAATTTGAAGGTCGTTTACATGGATGAACCTAGTACCGGATTAGATCCAGCTTCAAGGACCAACTTATGGAATGTAGTGAAGCGCGCAAAGAAAGATCGAGCAATTATTCTCACAAGTACTCTCTTTCTTTGTATGGTTTTATACTTCAGTTGTCAAGTTCTTCTTAAGTTATAATTGCATTACCCTGCCTGATTTCAGCACATTCAATGGAAGAGGCAGAGGCCCTTTGTGATCGACTGGGAATTTTTGTTAATGGAAGCCTACGGTGCATAGGAAACCCTAAAGAGGTAACCCATGCAATACATACATACGCCTAATGCTTGTTTTTTTTCCACTTTTTTCCTTATCTTATGTTGATAAGTACCTCAACTTGTTGAGCTGCAAAATGGCTTTTCAACTTTTACAAAAAAACTAAAAATAATAAAAAATGGTTGTTCCATTTAGCTCAAGGCTAGGTATGGAGGATCTTATGTATTGACCATGACAACATCCGCGGAACATGAGGTGCAAGTTGCAAACATGGTTCGACAGCTCTCTCCTAATGCTGTTAAGAGTTACCATACCTCAGGAACACAGAAGTTCCAGATCCCAAAACACGAGGTCAGAATTGCAGATGTTTTTCATGGAGTTGAGATTGTTAAAAGTAAATTCCCAGTCTTTGCCTGGGGCTTGTCCGACGCCACACTGGAGGATGTTTTCATCAAGGTTGCTAATACTGATCGGGACACTCCATGACGCCACCCTATTGCTGGTTTAAGATGACAGACATGTTTTTTTAATCTTCCCATCTTTACCTTGCACATTAAGAAAGTTGACATTCACTTGTCTATCGTTATGAAACTCAAACGCAATTGTTCTTATTTTTAACAAAAATATCGTATATCAAAATATAATTATTTGAAAAACATATTTACAACGTAAATATAATTCAAAATTCGATTGAGTTCAATTGCAATAGCGTTAATCAAACTAAAATTTGCTCCAAGTTTTATGAACAATAATTATTCGTATTTCCATCTTTGAAATGGGATTAAATTTGGAAACTTACAAACTCAAATTACTGAATTATAATTTTCAACACTTTCTAAAGTCTCAAAAGAAAATTAGATTAAAAATAAATGGGGTATTAAGGTTACTAAATTAATATAAAATGATAACTTTAATTATTGAAAACTAACAGTTTTATTAAAAGTTACGAATATTATTAACATTATTTGTTAAAAGATGACTTCAGATTTACAAATAAAACTCTAATTTCGTACTAGTATGAATTAATTATAGCATTTTGTGCAGTACGTGATAACTTATTGGTTAAGTTTATTTATGAATAACATTTTTTAATAATTTTTATATGGATAAGCCAGGCCGATTCAAAATAATTTCTAAAAAGCTCACACTCCAAACCTCTACTAGTTGGGCAAATCCACAAAATTGGAGGCCTAATCAATAGGTAGTTTGGGTAAGTTTTTATCAGTTTTAGTGATTACGACCATAGGTTATATATTATGGACCAAAAGGCATACATTGCATAACCTATACGATAAAACTAAATATATTTTTGTTTAGTTTCCTTTACAGAACAAACTTCTATCCTTTCTAATACATAAGATTTACCAAGTCACAAGGCAAGATAAACTACTAAACGTCCTTATCTGTATAATATCTCTCTGATTTTTCTCCCTTAATAACTATCTGTATCTTATCTTCAGTTATTCGTGTTAAAATCCTCTTCATTATATATACATATGTTTGATTAGTGGCATTGCACCGTTTTCATTCCTACAGCTAGCATTAATTTACAATGACCAAGAAGCTTTCTTTCTGTTGCCTTCTTTTGGTGGCTTTGGTGGCTGCCAGATTCAATGGCTCTGCTGGGTGTGATGATGAAATTGGGACTTACGAATTGACGAGGGGACAGATGTCTATGAAAGTCACCAACTATGGCGCAACTATGATGTCTTTCAAAGTCCCTGATAAAAACGGTACCCCTTCTCTTCATTTCCTGGTCTCCTTCACAGAATTGTTAGCCTTGTTTCTATATTATTAGTAATCAAACATGAATGTTCCTTTCAGTACTTTCAGTTTCATTGATAGACTGTTAAATGTATTTCAGGGAACATAGATGACATCATTCTTGGGTTTGATACAGCTGATGGGTATAAGGTGCAATTTATCTTATATTTACCCTCGAACCAAGCATCCATTGACTTCTGTATAATGTATATTAAACTCAACGAGTCCTTTACTAATCACAGTTGGAATATATTTTGCAGAATGATACTACCTATTTTGGAGCCATTGTTGGACGTGTAGCCAATAGAATCGGAAAGGCTCAGTTCAAACTGGACGGGAAACTTTACAAGTTGCCACCCAATGACGGGAAGAATATGCTACATGGTACATTTCCATCCGTCTTCCTGTCTATTAATTTTTAATGGAATCCTTGATAGGAATGACAGGTTTGCTTTTTTTTTTTTTTTGATATAATCAGGTGGAGCAAAAGGCTTCAGTGAGGTTATTTGGAAAGTCCAGGAATACGAACGGGATAGCCATATAACATTCACCTATGAGAGTTTTGATGGAGAGGAAGGTGTGTATGTACAATCACAGGTTTACTAATATTCCCATCTGTTACAGAAATAAAATGGCAGATTCTGAACACTTGTAAATAATTGTTTGCAGGTTTTCCTGGTAAGCTTTCAGTCTCTGTAACGTATATGCTCGTTGGGACTAACAAGCTAAGAGTAAAAATGACAGCTACCCCACATGACAAGGCTACTCCAGTGAATTTGGCTCTCCACACTTATTGGAATCTTGGTGGCCACAAAAGTGGTGACATTTTGTCTCACATTTTGAAAATCTATGGAAGAGAAATCACTCCAGTGAATAATGAACTCATTCCAACAGGAAAAATTGTGCCAGTAAAGGGCACACCATATGATTTTCTAGAACCCCACAAAATCTCATGCAGGATCAATGAACTGCCTGGTGGATATGACATCAATTATGTGCTAGAAGGATGCCCTAGTGAGTACAAGAAGGCAGCAGAGGTCCATGAAAATGTCAAAGGAAGGACACTTGAGCTCTGGACTAATCAACCTGGATTACAGTTCTATACCAGCAATATGTTTGATGGCGTGAAGGGAAAAGATGGTAGTGTTTATCCAAGACATGCTGCGCTTTGCTTGGAGACTCAAGGTTTTCCTGACTCTGTTAATCACCCCAAATTTCCTTCCCAGATTGTGCGTCCTGGAGAGACTTATGAGCAGATTATGGTCTTTAGGTTCACAGCAAGTGAATAGACAGCTAAAACATCTCTATTAAAGTACTAGCTAGTTGGCTAGGTTGTCTTCTAGATTTGCAGCTTCGTCTGGTAAATAACCATGCATTGAGTTTTTAGATAGTCTTGCATTAGATTTTCTTTTCCTTGTAAAATTAAGGGACTTTCTCTTATTTTCATGTCTCTGGTCTATTGCAATTTTTTGAGCACTGAAATACGTATAAAGTAGAATAAAAATAATGACAAGCATGTTTTCATCTATTATTAATGCTGGTTTTTACGAGATAAAATATCTTAAGTAATTACAAAAATATGTAGTACTGCCGCTTGGATCAGTAATATGTGGAGCCACCATGCAAGATGACTATATGTTCCAGGTAACATCACCAATCGCACTCGACAATGATCCCAGTTATCTGTTTTTTCACACTATGTTATCCTGGGGGCTCTTCTTTAGGCCAACATGTAAAATCTCCTAGACACATAAATCTCGATAATTAGTTCTGAAGCTTAGTTTCTCAGTCTTCTGACCCAAGTGGCATTCTTCTCACCAAGGATAGTAACACCCTTCCCATTACACGAACAGGGCTCAACAGATGCATAACCCACATTTGCCTCATACCTAAGTTAGTTAGAATGACCTCAAGGACATCAAAAACAGATGAAAAAACAAATTAAAATTGAAAAAAAGGGATATTTACTTGAAGTCCATGAACAAGTAGATGAAATTAGATGTAGCAACATTTGTGATCATGATGCTTTTGCACCTCTATTTTCTGCAGTTATAATCTCAATTCAAATAAAGTGCTACTTCTCGATAACCTCAAGTTTGTAGAATTTTTAAAAAAAATACAAAAACATGTATAAGATAAAAGAATACATAACACTGGAGTTGTTTTATTATATATATTGAATAATGAACTTGGTAGCCTTATATAGGCAAAACATTAAAAATTCAACATCTGTTAAATAGAGATTTCAGCTAATAAATTTGATTTATAAAATAAAATTAAAAACAAACTAAAGATT
>JANKYF010000007.1:43442676-43454823 GCA_029829435.1 Erythroxylum hondense | reverse complement strand
GAAGGAAGAAGATCCTTTTCTTCCTGCGTTTCGTTTTCTTCATTTTCTTCCTTTTTTTTTAATCTATGTTCATCAACAACGCAACAACAACAAAAATATATGTATTGATTCATTAAAAAAACATTCAAACCCCATGACATTAAACCAGGGATGAAGACAAGTTGAACATGTTTCTTCTGCAAATCCATTAATGGGCTTTTCTTACTCGTCGACCTTTTTCAAAAACTATAACAAACCACAAAGCCCTCACCATGCAGATGCAAAGCACTGATTTTTTTATTTTATCAGTGGAACTCTTTGATAGGGCGTGGGTTCACTTCCCACGCTCAACATCATATTGATTCATAGAAACAACGATAGACAAAAAACCTTTTCAAAAAAAAAAAAAAACGATAGACAAAAAACAAAACAACTAACCATAGTTTTTCTAAAATCATAAGCATGCTTATATAAAAAAAAATCTGTGCTCTGATACCAATGTTAGATATAATAAACAACATAAAACACAATCACAGAGATCATGTAATAAAACCCAATCACAAAGGTCATGTTAAACAAGATCGTTTCATATACATATAAATCAAAAAACATATACTTGGTTTAGTGTCATAGTTCTACCGGTTAAAGAACTTTATCATCAAACTTTAATTGCAGAATCCTTTTTTTTATTTTTTTTGTACTCTTCTATTGATGATGAAGATTAACAACCATACATATAGATGCATATATATAACATTGGATTTTTCATATAACTACTCTTTGTAGTTATTTCAAAAGTATAATAACTATTATACCCTTCATGGGTGTAATAATGACTCATAGTAATCAGGGTAGTCTACGTGGCAAGAATGTGCCATAATGCCAACAACGTTATGCATGTTACTCAACCCACATAAATTAAGCTTCATATATGCCATATGACATTGAATAAAGTAAAAGAGCACTGTCTAAGAATGTTTCTCCCAAATAGAAGCAAAGCTAGGTTTCATTGATTGGAACGTGAATAAGGGAAGGAAGCTTCAATTACGTTTTGGTGGATACCTTATTGTCGTCAATTCATGCAATGAGGAGGATTGAAAAAGTGCAGAGAAGCTTGGTGTATCAGTGAGCATTATTCCCTTCTAAAACAATGCTTTGGTTATTAAGAAATTATAGGTCTTATTATTTTCTTCTCTTTTCTGTTTTAATTCTAAAATAAGTCTAATCAATTTATAAAAGAATTTGTTATTTCTATATTTAAGTATTAATTTCTTGCGTTGGATGAATTTTGAATTAGTTTGCTAATGAAAAATTACACTGAATCAACAAACATGAAGATTTGTAAATGATAGAAAGTGAATATTTAGGATTATATGATTTGGTTTATGTTTAATTTTAACCTATTATACTGTTGTCTAGTTTTGAAATTGTGAGATGTTGAGTGATTTCAAAAGCTTCTGTCATTATATGATGTGGGATATTATTATAGAATTAATCCTAAGACTTTAAACTAGAGCCCAAAGTATGATGTTTTTCTTAAAGTGGTCATTTAAATCATAAGTAGAAGTTTTATATTGGTCCTTATACTCATGGTATATTCGTGAACTCTTATGTATGAAAAGATGAATAGAAGCAGTTTGACAAGGAAGATAGCACAAGAATAACCCAATTGCTTATAGTTTGTTTAGAGCTTATAGAATTATTGCTCAAAATGTCATAATTTTTTTGTATCTTAGTAAATGTTTCTTTCATTTGTTATTATATTGCTGATATTAACTTATTTTAGAGATTTCTTGAATGTGTGCTTGATGTTTGATGTTTCAAAATGAACTTTTTAGTGTTCATTTATTAGTTGATGGCTATAGTTTTGTTGGGAACTAAGCAATTTATTGTAATATTAATTTTATTAGTTTAATTTAAATTAGGTCATGCCACCTGTAATGAAGAGTAAATAAGATGCAATTTTTTAGAACCCAGGCCATATTTCTTGTAGTTTTCATTCGGAGATGAAATTTGATGGTCTTCAAATAAGGTTCTTATGAGTTGAGCACAAAAGAAATTTATATAATTGAAAAAAAAAAGAAAAGGAAGACAAGCATAACTAGGAAACAAAGAACTTAAAAAGTTTTACACTAACTAAATAGAAGAATTGAAAGGTATGATGGTTTAAGACTTAAGTTTGTTGCTACATTTAGATTACATCTCTTTCTTATTTTAGTACTAACAAGCTACTATTAAAGAATTCAATAAGTTGAATTGTAAGGTTATGCTTTCCATCTTGAATCTTCATGTTTTATCTCACTCTCACTTCTATTTGTAAGAATAATGCATACTGCAGATACAATACCTACACCTAATCCATGATTTCATAATACATTATGTATAGTTACATTAAGTCAATAGTATATTGAATTTGCATATATTTGATAGTACAATTATATATTGTGATATTTGTTTTTGTTATAAGTTCCATTTGAGAAGTGACTAGTACTTTAGACCCTAAAATTAGATTTGAGTGCTTTTATGGTGGATGTTTCAAATTTAAACTAGAAATGGTATATGAAAATAGATAGGAAGATTGTTTTAGTTACAAGATAGATGAGATTACATTATTTGAATTTATTCTTAATGCTAATCTTATATGAGTCCTTTCAAGATGGTATAAGGCCACTACAAAAAGACAATGAATTGATAAACTTAATAAATGCAATCACGGTGAGAAAGATGAAGACAGTATAGGTGTTTATAAGTAGCAATAAGTACCCTAAGTTATGCAAAGTTATTGACCCTAAGGTTGATATTCCAATTGAGGTAATTGCGTATGATGATGAAAAGGTATATGTATTTGAAGCCACAAATCCACTGATTCTAGCACCTACAAAGAGAGTTGAAAAATGGTTTTTGGGATGTTTATTTGATGATATTAGCAATGATTGATCATGAGTGTTTATAAGTGATAAACAAAAGGTAATACAATGAAATATTCTTGATGTAAATTTCATTCTCCCGATTTCTTACTAGCCATAGGGTTTACAAGAATTGACATCTCAACAAAGTTAAGAGTAAGAGAAAAGGTAGACTAGTAAAGGAACAAAGGATAAAGGAAGTGTATAGCTTGTAGTCCTTTATATTTTTGGAATTCATAAATACTTTTTGGTGCTATGCACCTATGGAAAAATCATTTTTTTATGGATAGCTCATGCGGTCTTATGTATAAACTCACTTTTGTATCTTTTAAGTATACAATTACAACACCATGTGCAGGGAATCATTTTATTGATCTTTTGAATTTATAAATTGAATCATATATATATAATTACAATACTATATGTCATAATCATTTTATTGAAATAATTTGATTTTAATTCAGAGGTACATCTTTGTACAAATATGCATGAAATAAAATCACAACTCCTTGTCATTAATTTAATACAAAATGTCATAATTTAAAAAAAAGGTTTAATATAGCTCATCTCATCCCCATTTCTTGTATATAGAAATGTCAATTGTTACACTAGATATAATCTGAGATAATATCATCAAACCTCACGCCTAACAAAACTTACTATCTCTCCACATAATTTTACCATCTCCCATTTGTTCGTTGCATGTCATATTCTTCTCTCTTAAGGCATTTAGGACTTCTATACTTCTTAGAGTAAATTTTTTGTCAAACCACTTAAGAAATTACAACGTTTCTTTCCCTACAATAAACAATATAAATAGTCATCTATTTGTTAAAATCCCTACATCAAACAAGATACTATGCATAAAATATACCCCTATTGGACAATTATAAACAAGATAAATAGTCATCTATTTGTTAAAATCCCTATAACAAACAAGATACTATGCGTAGAATGTAGCCCATATTTTGGACATCTAAAGAATATTCTTCTAGAGTCCTTTGATGCCTAAGAAATTTGCAAATGAGTTTATATTCTATAATTGCAATATACGTGAACACGTTGTTTCATACTTGCTATTGTCAATGTTGTTGATTCTATATATCAAATTTTAACAAATTCTTACCAAATATTTACTTGCTACAGCACCAAGTCCTTCTAACACACATTATTACAATCATGTCTAATCATACCATAAACCCTAAATATTACATTAACCATCTATTTACTTGGTAGGTTTGTGATGAATTGAATTAACCAAGCATTTACAAGATGAAACTAAGTGTACAGAAAAAATAGAGATCTAATAAGATTTTTGGAGTGCTTTTAATTAACCATGAAATAGTTATTATGGTATCACATCTATTTAGGATATCTAAGGTATTTTGGTACCTTAAGAAGCAGTTATTCTAGTAGTGATAAAAGCATATTCAAGAATCCATACAAAGATAATTTTCCTTTACACACAATCACCAAAAATGAGTATAATAATCAATCCCTCCAATAAAGAACAAACAATTCAAATTTTTTCGCAATGGTCATGTTATTAACTTTTAAAGGATTTGATACTACTAGAGGAATGCCTCATAGTAGGCTATAGAATTAACTCGCTAAAATCTACAGGAATAAAACAAAATCGTATAAGGGGATGATGGAAAACTTAAGTCACTCATAAAGAAGGCATCATAATAAGAATGAAGAATTAAAAGGATCACCATCTAGGACAAGTTAAAAATACATAAGAGATTCCTAGTTCTAATATGTGCTAATAAATACTTTAATACTATTACATACACTATAATGCTCTAACTAAGAGAAAGTCAGAGAAACTATCAAAAAAGTATCCAACTAATCAAAAGTAGAAAGGTTTATGTAACTTATTTATGTGGATAAGAAAGCTTCCACCACATTTAATCAAGCTTTAATTCAATAATCCAAAGAATAGCGTAAAATTTCAACTCTATACACATATGATTAAACCATCACACTTAGGTTATTCTCATGCTACCTTCCTTATCAAATTGCATTTATTTATGCTTTTACACATAAGAGTTCACTAATTTACAATGGGTATAAAGATCAATAGAAAACCCCTACATACGACTTAAATGACCATTTTAAGAAAGATATCAAAATTTAGGCTCAATTTTAGTGTCTTAAAATTTATTATGTAACAATATCCCACATCATATAATAATAAAATCTTTTACAAGTATTTAATATCTCATAGCTTCAAAACCAAACAATAATAACATAAGTTAAACTTAAAAATAAATCAAATCACTTAAACCTAACTATTTGCTTTCTAGCTTTCCCAATAGCTCAAATTTCTTTATTCAGAGTGATTTTTCATTAGCAAAATAATTCAAAATAACAAATTGGCTTAACATTTTTTAAAAAAATAGACTTAAAAAAAAGAAGAGAAAAAAGGAATAAGATCTACAATTGAATCTCGATTTCTCAACAACCAAAGCATAAAAATAAAAGCTTCTTGAACTACTTAATATCATAATATTTCTAGATTTCAAAACTAGAACAACTACATAATAAGTTAAATTTAAACATAAATCAAATCACATGACCTTAACTATTTAATTTCTAGCATTTTCGACAACTTATATTTCTTAATATAGGGTAATTTTCATTCATAAATTAATTCAAAATTTAATAAACATAAGGATTTAACTCCTAGAATATAGAAATAATGAATCCTTTCACACACCATTTGGGCTTATCATTTCCTAAAAACTTTTGGAACTAAAACAGAAAGAGAGGAAAAAAAGGAATAAGACGTACAATCAAATCTCAATTTTTCAGTAACCAAAGGACTTTTTCAAGAATAGAAGAATGCTCACTAGTACACCTTTGTTTCTCTACATTTTTTCATCATCCCCACTACTTGAATTGATGATAATAAAAATTTTCCTAAGTGTAATTAAAGCTTCCTTTCCCTAATCGCTTCCCAATTGACAAACCCTAGCTTTTCTTCTTTTTAGGAGACAAGTTCCCAGTCCCTGCACTTTTGCTTCATGCAACATGATGTGGAGTATGGCAAACAACATAGCATAAAGCAAAACATGACGTGATTGACTATGTGACACAATTTTGTCGTGTAGACTACTGTTAGACGCCTAAGTCCGAGATAGCGAAATCCTGTAGGCATTGGCAAGCCTTAACCAGTGTTTGACATATGGAACAATGAAACAAGAAAAAGCACTTGCGAGGAGGCAAGGACAAAAAGGGCAATGTCAAACATTGATATGTATTGGTTCACATTAGCATAAATCTTTGACGAGATGCTAGATTCAGATGTGAAACCAAAAGAAGGCTTGAGATGGACATTAGGTGGAAGGTTAGCTAGATCACACACATGATGGGAATATGCGAGAGTTCCGAGGTGACTTAGCAAGTGGATCAAGCATGGTGCGAGTTTTGGGAGAGTTTTAGATCTTGTACAAGCTAACTTGACTAAGGCTAAGTTCTTGATGGACTAAGGACTTAGTGTGTGCTCAAGTGGACGGACTATAGCTAATAGAGTTGGCATGGGTAAGCATTGGATGGACTAGTATGCTATTAGCTTGAATGACTCATCATTAATAGATAGAAATGAGGAGATCTTGGATGATGTGGTAGATAAGATCACAGTGGATGAACATTAACTCTAAGAAATAAAGATCATATGGAAGGATCATCTGAAGATATAGGAGATCATCATGGATATGGATAATCATTCCTAGATAATGTAATCTTTTATCTCGTTATTGTGATGCAGCTTAATCTTATTCGATAATTTCCTAATTCGATGGAGATGTCATTTATTGGTTAATATGATGTAATCTGATAAGGATAATATAGGATAAGATTATGATATTAGCTAGTAGAGTTTTATTGCGATTATAACTTATTCATCTAGAGGTGCCTATAAATAGCTCATTTGAGCTTTGCTCTTCTCAACAAGAAGATGATGAGTGTGGGAGACACTTAGAGATTAAGAAAGTATTGCTTTGTATACTTTGAGGAAGTAATGAAGGTTGTCTTTTTAGCTGTATCTCTTTCTTATATTCTTTTGTTGCTACGATTATTTAGTTCTTTAGTAGTTTTCTTGCAAGGGTGTAAAAGTGAAACACTATGAGGGTTATGAGACATTCGAGAACATATAGGTTGGTCAATGTTCACAGGACAAGGCCGAATCCTGCTCTGCAGGAGCTAAGTGAGATTGTTGTATAAAGGGGTTAGTGCATCTTGTGTGACAAGTTCGTGCTTGAAGGAAAACCTTTGTAACAACTACCACGATTACAAATGACTTCATTTTTTAGAAGATAATTATGGTTCTTTACAACATTTTAGTAGTAAGAAAAACAAACTATATATTAACAAAAATATAAGGGGTCTTTGTTATATTTTAAAAATGAATGACCAATGTTATAACTTATTAAACTGAATTTAACCCTATTAAAGAGAGTTAAAGATTGAATTTTTAAAGACCAATAAATGCTAGTCAAATATTGATCCAAATTTAATCAACTTCTAGTTAAATCGGTGAAATTTATCCATATAAACTCTTAATCAATTATTAACCTTAACAATTTACAATTAAATATACTCATTAATACGTTTATATAGCACCACATAATTCCAAACACACACCAAAAAAATTGATAAATAAATGAATAAATAAAATAAAGAGAAAATCATGAGGCTAAAACATAGTTACCTTACTGTTTCTAACCTTTAATCAATCCATAATGCATAACAACTAAATAACTTATAATGCAGGCCTCAAAAAGGTGAAAATAGTGAATGTTGCTTATCATCCCTATAAAGAATTTAGAAGTGGGGGTTCATATATAGGGGAAATGGAGATAAATTGTCAATCCCTCCCTTAGGGACAGGATTGAACATTATTTCCTACTCTAGATAGGAGTTGGTTCTGCTTTTGATAGGTAGTATACTTATTAAAATACTCAAGACCTTAGTCATTTATGTTCAGAGTTTAGCTTGACTGATTCCGAGTAATGCTAGAAGTTCCATAACAATAGCTCCTTTGTGAAAGTATTTTCCCTCTAAGTTAATATCCATAATTCAGAACAACTTCTGCTTATCAACAATATAAGGTGTAACCCACTCTACTAGGTTTTGCTCCAACCCTGATTTTGTTCTATCACGTGCTGGCCTTTCTGTTAACAACTCTAACAACACAACTCCAAAACTATAGACTTCACATCTTGCAATTAACCAACCTATTTCAAAGAGAATTTCCTTAGTATATCATTGTAGAACAAAACAAAAAGGTTTTATATGTTTTAATGTCCAAAAAGAATATCAAAGTGATTTAAGTCATTGGTCAGGAAACCATTTAACAAACATAAAAGTCTATCATGATTATGAGGAATTACCAGATTGTTTCCAATATCATACCATAAGTATGATTATTTAGTATCTACATATAGTGATTTGATGTTTAGTTTCTAATCCATAGATTAAATAAACTTACCTTGTTTACATCAGATTTTGGTATTAAAAAGTCCTTACAGATGATAGCGTGCATCTAAAATAGTGTTTGGGCCTACGCAAACTGAATTCAACACTCCCCCTCTTTTCCTAGAAAACATTTTCTTTCTCCTTTAAAAATCTGTCTTCATCAGATTTTACAATACATAATCGCTTCAATGGAGAAATAGAATACAAAGAAAAAAATAGTTGATTTCAGTTATAAACTCAAATGCATCTGAATTACAAGAGAATTATTACGTGCCCATAATCAAATATAAAGGGGAAAATGAAGAAATGCAAAAAAAAATACGTGATTTCAGTTCCCTAACATCAAATGAGTTTTCTGAAGCCAAATTGAGCATGAATCCTCCGACACCTTCACGAGAGTTGCTTACCGCAATGCATTAAAGCCTTTTTCTAGCTTTCTATTATGTAAACTTTTGAACAGGTCAGAGTATCTATACTTCACAATTTGTTACAGTAGCTACAGGAGACCTTAACCTTCTATATATAGCATCCATATCAGGCCTCCCAATCACGAACTCAATATAAGTTCAGTCCATACTGATTAGAATCTATTTTTCTCGCTAAAATTTAGCCCATTAATTCAAATCCTTCATTAGGTTACTTTATTACCTTTATTCAGATCAAATACGATCCACTTAACTGTAAATTTATACAAAATTTTAAAATGTAATTAATTATTATCCACCTCATAGGAAATAATTAATTACAGTAGTTGGATTGACAATAAAATCAGTTTAAAAACGGTTAAGTAAATCATTATATGGTCTATCAAGTTAAAACACAATTTGATCCAAAAGTAATGAAATTCTAACATTTCATCCTTTAAGGCTTTCGATAACAAAAAGTATCATATACATGTGTCATGTGTGACACAGAGTCAATACAGTCACACATATCTAATACTTCATTAACATGAATAAGAAAATGGAGTGTGACAAACTAGGATGATACTTATATGATCTAAAATGTATCATCTTTCCATTTTTAGATCTCGATTTCTCTAAACTTTATGCTAAACTACATTAGAGAAAATCATTTTCTCACACTTAATGTTAAACTACATTAAAGAACTTTATTTTCTCTTATTGAATGCCAAACTGGATTAGAGAAATTTGTTTTCTCTCATTGAATCAAAACCTTTATGGAATTAAACACTTATATCCCCCTATGTCATATCAAAATATATAGATTTACACATTAAATTGTTTGTGTCCTAATGACATAGGCTTAAGGTCAATCTGTATATATGCCCAATGACCTTTAAAATGCTTAAGATTGACACAAATCTTAAAACTTTCACCTATATTATGACAAAATATAATAACATGTATGACTAAGGACAAAATAATGATCATCGACTTATTAATAACACAAACTATCATAATACATGAGAATTGTACAAATATAGAAGGAGCAAATATAACAATCCATAACTAACAATGTTTAAGGACCTCAACACCCATACTTTATATATGTCTTTCAAAAACATCTGAGCAAAGTCCTTTAGTCAGAAGATCAGTAAGTATATCTTCAATCCTCAAATGCTCCATCTCAATGTCACCTTTCTATATCAACTCCTTTATGGTCAAATACTTGACCTCCAAATGCTTAAACCTTGTGATATTCTTATTATTTTTATTGAACAACATAGTAGAAAGATTATCACAATACAACCAAATGGATCTAGCCACTTAATCAACCATAGATGACTCAAAAATCAATTTTCTAAGCGAAACTACCTGTGTATAATCCCCATAGCATGTGGAAAACTCTGCATGCATAGTCGAGGAAGTCACTAGTGGCTGCTTGATACTCTTCCACAATACTGCACCATCTGCTAATATGAAAATGTAATATGAAGTGGACTTTCTATCATCCTAACTCATAGAAAAATCTGAATATGTATACCTTATAAGGTCCAGATGGTTGACACTTCTGTATGTCAACTTACAATCCTTATTTCTCTTTAAGTATCTCATCACTCGTTTAACTACATTTCAATAGTCTATTCCTGGGTTAGTCAGATATCTAACCAGCAATCCAACAAGGAATTCAATGTCTAGTCTAAAGCACACTTAGGTATATATCAGGCTACCAACCACACTAGAATATGGAACATTCCTTATAGCCTCTCTCTCTACCTCATTCTTTGGACATTGTGCCAAAGGTAATCTCTCACCATAGGAGATAGATGATGTAACAGGTTTACTATTATCCATATTAAACCTTTGCAATAGTCATTCAATGTATGCACTCTACAAGAGGCCTAATGAGTGTCGAGATTTGTCCCAATAAATTTGAATACCTAGGATAAAAGATGCTTAACTAAGGTATTTCATGTAAAAATGCTTAGTCAAAAGTTGTTTTACCTCATGCAACATGGTCAAGTCATTTTATGCGAGCAAGATATCGTCCATATACAATAATAGAAGATAACATTGCTCCGCTTGACTTTGTAGTGCAAGCATCTTTCAACTTTAATTTCCATAAAGGAAAAAGAGATCACAACCTTATCAAACTTAAGCTACCACTGTCTCAAAGCTTATTTTAAATCGTATATCAACTTTCTCAATTTGTAAACCTTGTTAGTCTTTTATTGATCCTGAATTCCTTCAAGTTGCTCCATATAGACTTCTTTATAAAGGTCTCAATTCAGGAAAGTAGTTTTAACATCCATCTGATGTACCTTTATATCATAATGAGCTATTATTACCATTATCACTTTGAATGCATCCTTAGAGGATATGGGAGATAAGATAACATTAAAATCAACCCCTTCTCTCTAAGTGAACCCTCTAATAATCAACTGAGCCTTAAATCAGACGAATTTACCCTAAGTGTTCTTTTTGGCCCTAAACAGACATCTACAAATGACAGGTTTGCAATGTTAAGGCAAATAAACTAGCTTTCATAACTAGTTATGCTTCATGGATTACATCTCCTCATTCATTGCATCCTCCCACAAATTTGCATAGGGTCTAGAAATAGCTTCTAAAAATGTAAATGGATCTGTGACATGTCCTTTTTCATAGTCCTATTCACCCAAATAGACTATGTACTTAGATGGAATAGCAGGTCGTCTCACTCTGGTGGATCTTCACAACTACATTGGTTCTTGTACCTTAATAACATCTATTTGCAAAAGTATGTGTTCCTGTGCCTGTACTGGCACAATACTAAGACCTTAGTCCATTGTATCTGAATGTATGAGTGGAGGATACGAAATAATTATAGTATCTGTCTTGCTATCATCTGAAGGGTATAAAAGACCCCCCTCATTAGAGACATCATATTCCAGAAACTTAGTTGTTTATGATTCCACAATGATAGACTTTCCGTCTCTACAGTAAAACAAGTAACATTTAGAGTGGTTAGGACATTTAACTAGATAGTAATGAGTAGAACAAGTGTGCAATTTACTTTCGTAAGTATTATACAAATGTATCTTAGTAGGGCAGCCCCATACATGAATGCGTGCAAGGCTAGGTTTCCACCCATTCTAGATCTCAAAGGGCATCTTTGGCACTGACTTGCTCGAGACTTTGTTAAGTATATACAATGTTGTCTTAATGGCTTCTTCCTAAAGATAACTAGGTAGGTTATGTTAGAGTAGTGCCCTAAAGGCAATCCCCTTTAGGGCTTTTTGTTCATAGTCATGTACAGATTTTATGAATAAATAAAGAAAGGCATGTTTCATTTATTTGATGTTCTTTAAGAATTGATAGTGATCTTTAATCAAATT
>JANKYF010000007.1:43383630-43395775 GCA_029829435.1 Erythroxylum hondense | reverse complement strand
GACGACGGAACGATATATATATTAAATTATATAATAATTTATATACAAATAACTTAACAAAAAATCAATATTAAATATCAACTTTATGTTTATTGAATTTTTAATAATAAAACTACTTAAAAATAAATCAAACTATAAGACATGTTCACATCTTTTACCTTTTATTAATATGAATCGATAATTTTTAACATATAGAATAATACTATATTATTAGTTTACTATTAATATTTATTTAAATGAGTTCTCAAGAAATTCAAATTCCGTAATTGAAGAACGAGATAATGTAGGTTTCCAAAAGTTGCTAATATTGTAGTTTATTATTTATCACCATACCGTTTTTTCTTGGGTAACTAATACTGTAGTTTGACTGGTCAAAAAGGACCAGAAAGCTAACACACCATGTTCTAGCCCTAACCAGGAGCACACTACCACACGTGGCATCTCGGGGATCCAAACGTTACACCGACCCGGTTCTGCGGCAAAGGTTCTCTTTTTAAATTCCCAACCACAATACAATATTATTATTTTCTCATCTTACTCTTACTAGCATGCCATTGCCATATTAAGCTTGTGTTGAGGTCATTGGCGGTTAAAAGTGAAACTTGAATCTCATGTTCCACCCAACTGACCTATGTTTATAATTTGGTCACTTGCAAAACGCATTAGTTTCGCTTAACATACTCAATTCAAGCACTTGAGTTAATTGGTAACAAAAAGTTTTCTTCATCTTTTGTACTTAATTTCCTCAATTAAAGAGACGAAATACTCTAGGTATTATATTGGTTAATCATCTTACGGTTGATAATATGTACGTATTTTAATATATAAGGCTCTCCGTTTTGTAAAGGTCGAAAAAATTTATCAATATACACGACCTTCTTTTTATAATATTTACAAAGAGCTCAAACGTATAATTTTATGATTACAAAAAAGATTCAACATCTGATCTACTTTTAGCTCCTTAATTTCTTCCACGAACATTACAATCCCTTTTGAAAAATTTTGAAGTGTTGTACTTTAATTGGAAGCCTTTTATTCTAGTTTTTGTGATTTCACAAATATCTTTAAATTAAAATATTTTAATAATTAATTAAATTGAATCTTCTACATAATTTAAAGGAAAATTAAGGATGTCAAATCTCTCGCTGTTAGAAAATAATTATGTAAATACTATCTTCTTCAACCTATCAAGGATTGTTCCCAATAAATCTTTTCTCTTGTGCTTTGCAGATGTACTTTACTGCAGCATCTGATCTCACATGATCTGAAATCAAATAACTAATATAAGATGATCTAGAACAATTAAGATTTTCATGGACCATATGACGATTCTATATTAGGAATGATTACACATTTACGCTTGCATGATGTTAGATTCTATTCCTTGGATGCCCCTTCTTTGTAACGCCGTGTTCTAAGATCTCAGACTATAGTCTAATCAAATTGAATTTACACATAAAACACAAGCAACAAGTTGGCATAATAACGTGGTCTTGCATGATTGCATACACCAAATTATCTGATTTAATTATATGAGAGAGAAAGTTAAACCTATGATTTCTTGTTAATCACATGCTTGCTAATGCCTCCAATGGTTGAAGAGCTGAAGATCTCTGGTCAGAGTCGTCACCAAGCAATAATATCTATATGTCATCGTACTTTGGATGCAAATGGGAAGTATATTAATCAATCAATGAAATTCTTAAATAAAAGAATATCAATTGATCAAACTTCCCTCTGAGCCGCATCTCATCGCCTATTGAAAATCATTAAAAATTCTTTTGAGATCTCTCGTACACTATCAAAGGTTAGTTTATTAGAATATGTTTTTCTATTTTCCTGTTGCCTTCCTCAGTGCCAGGTTTGCTTACTGGGAGTTGCCATGTTACACTTATTGCAAGATCGTACTAGCTACTATTCTAAAGAGGTTAAGGAGATGGAAGTTGTATCTCTTTGGACAAAACCAAACAGAATGGAGTAGTTACTCTTTAGGTTAAGAGAAAAATCATAAACAAGATGTATATTATTAGCTAGGTTAGAAGTTAATCAGAAGAAGCAATATATATATTATTAGCTAGGTTAGAAGTTAATAAGAAGAAGCAATATATAGAAATGACAGTAACAATGGATTGATCACCTATGACTTAAACCAAAAATGGAAAGGAAGAGTGTTCAGCGTGCATCTTGGAGCACATGACCTTGATCCAATGGACAGCAAGGACTGTGCACGGAGTCACAAGGAACCCTTTGTCATTTCTTTAACTTGTTTCAAGTCCTGTGGGGCGCCTACTGGTTTCTTCCTCTGCAGTGACCTTAATTAATACTCTAATATATTTTGACACTCCAAGAAAGATATATTTTGATCTTCTTACCATATGCTATTACTATATTGCCTACATTATAATCCCTCTGCATGGTTTTATGTGTAGATATTAAAATGTCTGCATCTTTTTCTCTCTCACGCACTCTCTAGCTAATATGTCGGTGCAGGAAAGAGCTTGGGGAGAGAGAGAGAGAGGTGAGCTTTCTTAACCGTCAACTTCAACTCATAATTAGCACCGACCAACTGGGGTTTTGGTTAATTAATTGAAGCTACGTGCGGTCTAGTTAGCGTTGACCGTGCAAATATTGTTTTACACGTTAATAGATAGACAAATGATACACTAGGCAAAAAGTATTGATAGGTCCAATTCGCGGTTTATCATTTTTATTTTGGGTGAAAGCACACTTTTCATCTATGAATCAATGTAGTAGTGTATATATATAATAAGCTCGTAGTTGGTAAAGTAGCCTGGTCGGTCGGTTGGATAGGTTATTGAGTTAGAATATAGGTTGGAGGATGGAGAAGTTGACAGGAAAACAGTAATTAAAAGAGAGCCAAAGGGGTTGAGAAACTAGTGCACGTGTATGTACGAGAAGGACTTCAAAGCTTCACCTTAATTAATTTAAGTCCGGATCTTCTGTCTAGTTTTATAGTATCTTATTGTGTTCAGTTAATCTTAGTCATTTATTTATGTGGGTCTTGTGTGGGTCCTGTATAAATAAATGCGGGTCTCACAGAAATAAATGGCTGAAATTTACCGGACATAATAAGACACTATAAAATTGAACAGACGATCATTCCTCAATTAATTATGTTCTTTATGTAGTGACCGATGTTAATTTATCGGATGAAAACAAAAGTTTCGGATAAAAGCTAGGTCATTTTTTAATATTATAGATGACTCCATATTTTTAAATGTACCAAAGGAAAAAAAAATCCAAGTAAAACCGAACACTACACGCCAATAAATTGAATGGGAAAGTTTCTAGGTGACTGAGGCCACTCACTTACTCTTGGTTTTCTTTGGTACACGCTACATTAGCTAAATACAACATATATTTTATGCAGGGGAACAATAATTTAAGAAAAAAAATGCTTTCTGTCTTAAAAAATAATTAATCATTATCATTCTTTGAAGCAAACAAAATAAGACTAAGACAGAACCAAAAAAGATTTGTTTTAGTAAGACTTTAATTCAAGTAATTGTTCATTTCAGAGTTTAACTGACGAAACTCCCAATAAAAGCTAATCTATACACGTATAGGTTTTAATTTTACAATGAACTTCTACAGAAGCAATCAGTAAACTCTTAGAAAAATATCTTATGTCGTCTCCGGATTATGAATTTTGAGGTTTTCCGAGGACTACGTACAAATTATTTATTGATTTTCTCTTCTAATTCTGATAGGAAACAGGCTTTCTAAGCGCAACTAGTGATTCGTTAAAACTTATTTACGAGTTCCACATTTCTATGAGATAAAGACTGCAATGCGTGCTTCGATATTGCATTATACGATCTACTGCAGAAAACCATGTAAAAAATAAACAAATATTCGCGATGACTCAAACCTATCATTATCAAGTTGATTTCTCCTGAAAACAAAGAAAATTCGTGCAAGTTGATCACAAAAGCCACATATAAACTTTCCTAGAGGCGTTGAGAGATTAAAAAAGTTGCTGCAGATGCAAGTTGACAATGTAGTTGCTGGTCCCATAAATGAGAATGAAGGGTGATTGGCGGGCCTGAATCTGGTATTTCAGAGTTTTCACGTTTTATACAGCAAACAATCGGAATGACTCTTACATGGAAACACTCACTCTTCTGTTCTCCCTTTGCCAATATTTTTTGTTTTAAAAAAATCAGCCATTTGTAGCGTCTGCCTTGCTGTAATTGCAGTGCTGCTTGGATGTTCAACTAGACCGAAATACAGCGTGATAGAAAATTAGAACAATGATCCTTCAAACAAACAGAAAAGGGAAGATGCTCTATTGGAAATTTCACAATTTGATGGTTATCAAAATTACAAGAGGAAAGAAAGATTTGCTTGAATATGCCAACTTGTATTTCCATAAGCTTAATTGCTTCTATTTATACAATACCATTCATGACTTGCTTTATAAGTTGATCACATGCATGTCCTCTAACTAATTCTATAACTAACAAATGTCACACTAATTAATAGAATGCTAATCTAAACTACAAGCCTTGCCATTACTACTTGTTGCTGCTATTGAATTTTAATATAGGCAGAGAGTAGAGTTCACTTACAAGAACTATGCTTGGGTCAACTATTGTCCAAATAACTAGAGCTAGTTGTTTGGATAGTTGATCCTTACTACTTATAAACCCTTTATCATTTTCATATTTAGTCAATATGGGACACTAACACTCCCCCTCAAGTGCAACTGGGACTGGACATCCAGTTGTCACTTGAAATATACACAGTAGTAGTCGGACTGGACCGCTGGGACTGGACATCCAGATGAACAACCGGAAAATTAATAATCCGGATTAAACCTGCTCTGATACCATATTGAATTTTAATATGAGCAGAGTGTAGAGTCCACTTACAAGAACTATGCTTGGGTCAACTATTGTCCAAATAACTAGAACTAGTTATTTGGATAGTTGATCCTTACCATTTATAAACCCTTTATCATTTTCATGTTTAGTCAATATGGGACACTCTAACAGCTGCTACTATTACTCCTTTTACACTCCCACTCAAGATGAACATGATTACCAATCAAGTTCATCTTATTGAGTAGCAAATTGAATTATGTAGGGTGCAAGGTCTTTGTAAACAAGTCTGCCAATTGTTCATTCATCCTTATGAACTCTGGTTTGATCACACCATCTGCTATCTTCCTCCTTATGAAATGGCAATCCATCTCTACATACTTCATCTTCTCACGAAGCATTGAATTTTTGGAAATGTGTAAGACAAATATGTTGTCACAATAGAGAATACTGGGATGTTTAGGTTGAATGCAGAAGTCTCTCAAAATATGAGTTAGCCATATAATTTCACAAGTTATGGCAACCATTTCTTTATACTCAGCTTCAGTAGAGCTCCAAGAGACATTTTTTTACTTCTTGGGTTTTCAACTAACAAGCGAATTTCCAAAGAATATACAATAACTAGTGAGTAATTTCCTTGTTTCAATGCATCCGACTCAATCACTGTCATAATAACCTTTCAATCCCAACTTCGCTTGCGCTGACATGAAGATCCCTTACTTAAGTATGTCTTTTAAGTATTTTAGGACTTTAAATGCTGCACTGAGGTGACTGTTTGCTGGCTTATCCATGTACTAAGTTAGGACATACACAACATAGCTAATATCAGACCTTGTGAATGTTAGATATATAAGCTTTCCAACCAATTGCCAGTATACAATTGCATCTTTCAATATACCTTCCTCTATATGTCTAAATTTTTTATTTACTTGCATTGGAATAGAGTAGGCTTTACGACAAACTGTCCAAATTCTTCTAGCTGTTTCAGGGTGTATTTTCTTTGGCAAAGTGAAATCTCTTCTTCATTTTTGTTGATTTCTATGCCTAGAACCTACCTCAAGTCCCCAAGACCCTTTAACTTGAAATGAGCCTTCAATATTAGCTTGAGTGACTTTAATCTCCCTATCACAATATCATAAACATAGACCAAGAGGGTTATGAAACCTTTATCAGTCTGCTTAGTAAACAATAAGTAATCTGACTCTGATTGCTGGAAGTTATTAGCTAACAAGCAATTGGTGAACCTCTCATTCCACTATCTGGATGCTTGTTTAAGTCTATACAGAGACTTGTGGAGTTTGTAGACAAGATTTTGGTTCTGGTTATATGTACTGCCAAAGTTATCAGAAGAAGTACTAGGTTTCATGCCCTGAATCTCCCCCTAAAGCTGGTACCTTAGAGGTGTTTACATATATACATCTTCGTAGAACTCACTATTTAGAATGGCATTATTCACATCCAACTAAGCTAAATGCCAACCAAAGCTAGTAGCAATAGCTAACAAGATTCTGACTGTTGTTTACTTCACTACAAGATAAAAGTTTCTTGATAGTCAAACCTTCTTGTTGAGTGTATCACTTAGCTACAAGTCTAGCCCTGTATCTCTCAGTTGAGCCATTAGACTTGAGTTTAACTTTATACACCCATTTACATCCGACTTCATGCTTATCATGAAGCAGAGGAACAATAAACCAGGTTTGATTCTCATACAAGGCAACCAGCTCATCCTTCATAGCCTATACCTAATGATCATGCTATACTACTTGAAATGAGGTAGGTTCATAAGTTTTTAGTGAGGGAAAAGCAAAGGCTTAATGGGTAGAAGAAGGGTAAGTGTCAGATAGGTAGGATTCTATAAGATAAGAAGGTACGAGGTGAGCAACATGGGCTGTGTTTGGGTTCTAGAGGGTATGATAATAACTATTGCAGTAAAAAAGTAATCTCTTCCATCTGGAGCTCCTCTGAAAAGGGTTATTGAGATGGGAATGATAGTTGAGTGATGTGGTAAGTGGGTATGGATCAGGATTAGAGGTTTCTACAAGTATTTTTGATTCTGCAAATGAAATTGGTTCTCTAGAATTGGAAGGTGAGGCAAAAGCCACAATGGGAAGAGGAGGAAAAGAGATGTTGGGAAGTTCTAGGAGAACAGAGTTTAGTACATTGGTTAAAACAAAATGACTGAGGAAATCTAGAATATGAGAATGGGGTATATGTAAGAAAATATGTTTTTAAAAAAAGACATCTTAAGACAAGAAAACATCCCTGAAAGTAAGATCATAAACCTTATAACCTTTGGTAACATTAGAATATCCAATGAAAAGACATTTTCTGGACCTTGGAATCAAATTCCTTTTTGGTAGGTACAAGATTGGAGGGAAAGTACAGGCAACCAAATACTTTAAGGTAGGTATAAGGTGGTCATTTCTGGGAAAAAACTTCACATGGAGTTTTTTTTTTCAGTATGGGAGTTGGGAGTGTATTAATGATGCGAGTGATAGTGACGCTAAATCACCCCAGAAGTGAAGTGGAAGATTGGCTTGGAAAAGCAATGCTCTTGCCACATTTATGAGATGCTTATGTTTTCTCTTGACTATCCTACTTTGTTAGGGGTATAAGGACATGTGTTTGATGTATTATCCCTTTAGCTCAATTGAATTAGGGTAGTTTGAATTCAAGGCCATTATCTGACCTTATAACCTTGATAGAATTTTGAAATTGATTATATATAATAGTGTGAAATTGTTGTAGCAGATATGATGTTTCATTTTTGTGTTTCATAAAGTATACCAAATGACCTTAATAAAATCATCGATAAGAGTTAGAAAGTAGTGATTGCAATATAAATCCTGTTGAGAATAAAGGCCTCAGATATCAGTATATATTATTTTAAATGGAAACTGAGAGTGAGGTATATGTATGTGAAACGGAGTTCTCTTTTGTTTTGCTCTAGGACAAACTAAACATGGTTTACAATTTGTGAGCTTTATACCAAGAATGAATGATTGTAAAGAAGACATTATATTTTCAAAGGGATGTCCTAATTTATAATGCCATAGGTCATGGGATTTTGCAAAGCTTGATGTAGATAAGGTTGCAGGAATGGCAGACTTTGGAACTGGAGCATGAGAATTCAAAGAATCAAGATGAGTGCCTTACTTTAAGAAATACATTCCTTGCTTTGCCTAGCCAGTCTAATGGTCATCCATGGGGATAGGACTTGAATGTAGCAGAGAATAGAGAGAAAAATGAAACTAAGAATATGATGTCTAGTAATTATACTGATAGAAAGGAGATTAAAAGTAAATCTAGGTACATACAACACATTATTTACAATCAAGGAGGGAAGGAATTGTACTGTACCAATGTGTGTGACTTGAAGTTAAGACCCATTACGAAGTTGAACAAAGTGGTTTTGAACCAGTTTGAAAGATTGGAATAAATGTGTGGAACAAATGATGTGATATGCGACTCCTATATCCATAATCCAAAAGGGATTGATGAATTTTGTGGCTAATAGTGTGGTGAGTTTGTGTGAGTTTTTAGGATTGAATAAGGAAGTGACTTTACCTACAAGATTAATGTAGATGATTTTAAGACTGGACTGAGGTGCAGCAATGGCAAGATAATCACTAAGCAAGATTATTAGCTTCTAAACTTGCCCATTGAGTTAAGAGAAACCTGCATTTGTAGTACCCACATTGATAACTAGAGAAGCATCATTGACCTGAGCACAGTTTATATCAATCATATTCACATCAAAATTTTCAACTATCGAAACTAAATTGGCTGAGGAAGTGGAATTTCTCCCCTTCATGAATTTGAAGTTTGGAGGAAATCTAGTTAGCCTGAAACACTTCTCCCTTGTGTGTCTAAGCTTCCCACAATGAGAACAAGTATCCTTTCCTCTTTTGACTGCCATTGTTGATATATTTCCAAGATTCAAGGCAATTTGGTTTCTTTGATTTTCTTTGGTAATTAGTATATTATACACATCATCATGACTTGAAAAAGGCTTCATAGTGACAATTTCTCAATTCTTCCCATACCACATTAAGCTCAGTGAAATAATGATTGATTATATCAGTACCTTGAGTGATAATCCACAACTGTTGCTGGAGTTAACAAATTTTGCTATCATCAGGCTGAGAAAATCGCTTGCTCAGCCTCTCCCGAATCTGGCTTGTAATGTCAATGTAGAATATAGTTAAAGCTATCGAAGGCCACCAATAAATTGTTGCAACGACACCAAGTAGGATATAAGGGACTATTCTGAGCTGGCTTTGGTATAGGTCCATCCAAGAATCCTTGTTTGTTTCTAATAGAAACTTTGAGCAAAAAGGATCTACCTCATATGATGTATTTTATGGTTAGCTCCGGAGATATAAGAACTGAGTTGTGTTTCTCTGAATGGTGCAAAAAAATATGGTGAGGATGGGTTCTCTGTTGTATTGACTGCCCGAGGTTGAGTTTGACGAGCTTCTTCTTGATTGACCATTGAATTCTGAAGCAAAAATCACATAACAATGATGCAAAATAACACGAAGGAGTTAAATTAAGCAACAAGAATCAAATTCAATCGAGAGTGAGAACCTCCAAGATACATATTTTTTTAAGTTTAATTTCATCAACAGAGGTTAAGGGGGCGTTCAAATCTTGGATCCGAGCTCTGATACCATTACATAATTTGACAGTTATTAAAATTACAAGAGGAGGAAAGAAAGATTTGCGTGAATATGCCAACTTGTATTTCCAGAAGCTTAATTGCTTCTATTTATGCAATACCATTCATGACTTGCTTTACAAGTTGATCATATGTCCTTTAACTAATTCTATAACTAACCAACAAATGCTACACTAATTAATAGAATGATAATTATAAATTACAAGCCTGGCCATGACTATTTCTTATTGTTGCTACTGCCACTCTTTTTACATGAAAAGTAATGCAATTGAATATAAATGAGTATTAACATGGAATCACATTTAAAATTAATCAATAAATTTATATGTGATACCATTAGAATAAAACAAGAATGCATTAATACTCGACCACCATCCTAATTAATAGATTTGGATGATTGATTTCTCGTATGGGAGAGTAGAGAGGGAACTTTACTAGTAATAAAATTCCTGTAAATTAAAGGAAAAACAAAGAGGTGATTCTTCAACTTTCATTTCCATTTGATAAATAGAGATGTCAATGGGCTGGGCTGCTCTTGGTCCAACCCATAGCCTGACAGGTTAGGATGGGTCGATCCGTGGCCCGACCCAATCATGGGCTGACTGACGCGTGACCCGACAGGCCATTAACAAGCTGGGCCAATTCAATCATGGGTTGACTGACGCGTGGCCCGACCCAATCATGGGCTGACTGACGCATGACCCGACAGGCCATTGACAAGCTGGGCCAATCCAATCATGGGTTGACTGACGCGTGGCTCGATAGGCCATTGACAAGCTGGGCCAATCCGGCCCACTATATATATTTTTAAAGAAAACTTTCAAAGCAACATCGCCTTTAAAATAACGATTAGCCTGACCTGACCTCGGCTCGTGACTCGATCAATCAGGCCAAAATCAGGCCCTTTTTTGACATCCTTATTGGTAAAATAACTAAATCATGATTGATAAGGAGAGCAGTTCTTTATTAACTCTTCCGGTTGGAGTATAAATAAGTTGTCTTTGATTTACTTACGAAGTAGATTATTTGAAAATCATCAAACTCTTAATTATATTAATTAAGTAAGTTTGCATGTAAAAACACAATCGAGCATGCCGCATTCTGTAATTTTATAGCTAATTGTGCATTATAAAACAGATACAAATGATTATTTAACTAGAACATAGTTTTACTTTTTTATTTTTTATATTGAAAATAATATTATTTTACATAACTCTAAAATAATATTATTTTATATAATAAAAATAAGTAAAAAGTAATGCAATATGGTTGTATGATAGTTAAACAAAAGTTACAAAACCATAAATAAGTGATAATTTTTTAAAATTAAAACTTTTTTTAGAAAAAGGTCAAACTTGAACCTTGCATAGCTCTTCCAGTAGCTTCTCTCCATCCCATTATTGACCGTGCGTAGATCAGCGCTTGTTCTTTTCTCTTTCAAGACAGGCCTATTGTATATGGCCCTCGGTTTGTTAATCACATAATTGCAAGTTGGAGTTCTGTTCTAAACTAATAATGGGCCTAGGATCGTAGGAGCTTAAGGGAGGCTCTTTTACAGAACATCGTCACAATCCACAACTGAAAACTAATTGCTGGCAGGTGCAGAACTAAGAAGAGCGAGGAAATTAAGAAGTTTAGATTGGATAGATCATGTGGAAAAATATAATTTGATTTTAACTATATTACAAATATCATCAAATCACGCATGTAGTGTGTTCAGCATAATTCAGCCTCCTATAATCCTTTGTTCGTGTTACAGTATATTTTTCATGTTATTTCTATTACGAAATGGAAGAAGAAGAAGAAGAATTTCTAGGTAGAGTCAAATGCTGTTATTGAGCAACTAAGATATGTAATGCTTACATGATCTTCTACAAATTAACATTTGATAAATAAAATGTCAATAAGCCCCATGATTCTAAAGAGGCAGGTCCAAAAATATCGAGGGAATAAAGGCAAAGTTTGGTAAAGTACAGATTTTTATATGCAGAAAGCCAGAAAGGTACTTTTCTTGAGTCTCAATCTCAATTTATAAATTAATTCCCAAAAGATATAGTGGAGAATCACACTCAAATTTTAACATGAAGGAACCAACAAAAATCTTGTCTCTATTCTCGATATCTCCATATTTTGAAAGTTGTTTTTGGTTTCATTTGGTTCTCTGGAACTCCCTCATATATATTAGTTGGGTCGGTCGTGCTAGGCCCAAGTTCAGGCCTAAATATAGACGGCCTATTCATAAATAGCGGCTGTTCACTTGAAAAGAAAGACCTAAACCTAGCAGGTATTTGTCAGATATAAATTGATTACCTCATCATAAAAAAGGTACGATTTTCAAGAACCCTACTATTCTTTATTCTCTAGCCTCCAAAACTCTCCCAAAAAGACTAACTTGAGCATCGGAGGGACCTACCGGAAATCAATCCCCGACGAGCCTTTACTGTTTTACAAGTATCTCTTAATCAGAATCAACCAATCTCATAGATCCAAGTGACAGTGCCCAACCTCACCAGAATCCGACAGAACCATATATATATTTCTGATGCCTTCTATCAACAACAATGATACATATGGTTATGCTGTTTTTACATCTTACAAAAACTTATAAGAATGGAATAAC